>JAQFZG010002931.1:0-14945 GCA_034695465.1 Entomobrya nicoleti | reverse complement strand
ACAACCACAGGACTATTCAGGTACTTTGACCAAAGGTCAGTTATTAGCCAACCAGCAGCAAATATTCCAATGACAAATCCAACCAACCAAAAAATCCTGAAAAGTAATTAGTAACAGGTATTTTTTTCAACAAGGCTATGCGTTCACATTACCCCAATATTTTACCTTTCTGTTAAATGCCTCTGCGGCTGGCAAATATACTTCATTCCGTGGAGAGACGTATCAAGGCAAAAGTCAACAGTGCTGTTTGGATACTCCGGATCCGGCTCCCACCAACAAATTTTAGTGGATTCACAGCACTTCCTGGTAAAAACGCTGTCACCTCTTTGCTTTCTCCGCATAGACTCCTCCCTCTCCATTGGTAAGGTCAAGGTGGGAAGACTATTTGTTCGGTAGATTCCTTGAGATACACAAAAGCTGTTGCTTCTACTTCCTCCGTACATTTTAAAAACTGATAACACCAGCAGTTTATTTGGTTATATGCCCAGTTGTGAATTTATTATGACAAGTTAAAAACGGTAAAACTTTTTTTTGCAACTTCATTTTGGGAGCTAAAGTGTGATTCATCAAGTGGCAAGTTAGCTTCTGATACCGAATTTCCCTGTGCACTAAATTATATACTGATCTTCGGTTACGATTATTGTGCATCATACATGGTTTCTCGGAGTTTGTCCATGTCCATGGCATGCATGATAGAGTTGAGTCACGACAGCGTAATTAGTACATGAGAAAAATTACCAATTTTGTAAAAGTACACAGCAAAACTATGATAATACGTTCGGTCGTATATGTTTAAATGCATGTACGTATTTACTTTCGCCCATTTCACCGGAAATAATGTAATATGGTATGGTATGGTATCTAATGAACTTAAGATAAGTTACTCATAAGCATGGAACTACAGTGTTAGTTGACACCGTTAATCATCTAACGTATAGGGGGAAGCATATATATATATACATTGCATATATTCACATACATATTTTATTGCATAGTATTTGTTCTAAAAAGTAAGATGTTTAAAACCACTCTTTATCTTTGCTTCAGTAGTACTAAGTATCTTATACTTCGACTCGACTGGAGAAATCACTTGTCTAAAAAAGATTGCTTTCACCAGTTCTCTTCTCGAGCGACACGAAATTGCAATTACGTTGAAAGCATGCACGTGTGAGAAAGCAATTATCGCTTGTTAGGTCAAAAGTTACTTGTTGTGCATGCGGTTTTTTGAACTCATATTTCGTCCATGGTTAAATGAAGAGAAGAAATTCCTTTTTCTTTCTATTTTGTCACAAAGTACGCAAAATAATTCGTAGTTATTAATGATACAGAATTTGTAGTAAGTATATATGAACAAGATAATACATTCGTAGTGCATATAATATCCACCCTTACCTTGATCATCACTCGAACATTACTCATTACTTCACCTATTCAACATATGTAGCGTGTCATAACATAGTTAATTTGTAAATTTCTTTCTGTCAAATGTATATGCATGTTTTCAATTTTTACAGAGAAACGCATTCTTTGTAGAGTATTCATGTTCAAGCGAAACAATTGGTTCATTTTATTATGACTCAAAAAGAACTGGAAGTATCATTTAATCATACATACCCCTACCATAGATAATGATCATTAAATTTATAAAAAATATACTCTTGGTAGCAAAGAAATTCTAGTACATCTGTAAATTATAGTAATATCGAGATCATCACATTAACACGAAATTCATTATATTAAATGTACAGTATATTATAATCATCAGTTAATCGTAAGTTGTACATCTGGCGTTGCATCAAAACTAAACTATATGGATAGACGCCGAAGGAACTGATCCCAATCGATATTTTTGGTGAGAACTTCCTTGTCCAGCCATTCTTCATAATTCTTCTTGAATGTCTCAGGGATATCATACGAAACAGGGCCCTGCTCTTCCAGTTCAAACAAAAAGTGACATGCCTATAAACGATGAAAAATCATTTAGACAAGCGTTATAATAATATTCAATATTTAACTTTGTGTTTGCTTACTTTGCGACCAACTAAAGATTCGCCAAATCTTCTCGCTAAATAAGATATAATGTCTTCATGCAAAGAGAACTCCTCAAAACTATACTCCCATGGCCATTTCTTTGCCTTAAGCTTGTGCTCAGATCTTTTCTTCACTTTGCCTACAAATTAACAAGTACATAATTTATTATATTACTCCAAACGAGCGATATGTATAGACTTGAAACGAAATCATAATTCTATTTGCAATTTTGCATACCTGATGAAGAGATTTCCCCAATCCAATCTTCCAAAAGTCGGTGACGCACTTTGTGGTAGATTGCAGAGATGATGCGCTGGTTGTTACGCTTCCATTCTGGATCCAAAAATTTGCATTGAAGCTTCAAAAGCTTTAAAACATATTGTTGAAACAACGAGTCTCTAACATCGAGAGCCCGTGCAAAGCAAAAGTGAGCTTTGAACATTCGTAGCATCTATACAATACAAATCATAACTATTTAGTACGTTGTATTCATTTAAAAAAAACTTGGTTGCACAAGTTCACTAGAAAACACAAATAACTTACCAAAATCCGACTTGGCTTGCCTTTCACGATTTTGTTTGAAACTCGTAACAAATTGATGTGGGAAACCGTGTTCCTCCATGATAATCCATATATGCCTTCGGTCGCCGAACCCGTGTCCCGGCTTAAGCACAAGTCCACATATATTGCCTTAAATGGACAGTCAACGTACTCCAATCTTTATAAAAATAGACAATCCATCATTTTAACAAACTTTAAATCAAAATATCCCGTAACAGTAATTTGATTACATACACTGGTCGCTGAGAAAGATGACGTTCAACATCGCGGTTAAAAAATCTGAGCATCGTAGGTAGGTAATTGCCAGCCATTATTTCAGATGCCACACATTCAAATTGGTAGATGTGGTTCAGTTTTGTGTATTTCAGCAGCAAAACAAGAATAGTGGAAATAGCTTTCACGATCACTTCCGCCTGTCTTACACTATCTTCAACTGGATACTTGAAGTCTGCTTCAACTCTAGATATTTACAAAATGTTTCAATAAGTCAAAAATTCAAAATGAATAAATTCAAAATGTATGATAGTACAGATATTTCCAAATTTTACAATACCGTGGGATAAATGGCAGATCTGTGATGTCCTTCTTGTGATACTGAGCAGGATTAGATTGCGGGGTAGCATCACCGAGCACCAACATCAAAGCGTTCATAATATCCTGAATCGAAGGTATCAAAGCTGAGAAAATTTCATCAATTCTTTCCAGGAACGGTGCTTCTTGGCCTCTGAAGATACCTGGATAATCCTGAATCAACTTCTCTTGTTGCAGATGGAAAGTTGACAGCGGAACGTGCAGGTTCTGGGGAGCAAACAAAAGTTTTACATGTATAAGTATGTAAATATGTATAAGTTGGAAACATTAACACACTTCGAATAGTCTATTTATTACCTCAACCAACAACTGATGCCTCTGATTGATGGGAACAGGAATAGCTTGTGAAAAGATCATCTGCAATTTGAAGTCTTTGACACAAGTCCTTAGGTTTTCAATTGAGGATTTCGGAGACCAAGGTAGTGATT
This sequence comes from Entomobrya nicoleti, assembly GCA_034695465.1. NCBI lineage: Eukaryota > Metazoa > Arthropoda > Collembola > Entomobryomorpha > Entomobryidae > Entomobrya > Entomobrya nicoleti. The sequence goes on along the minus strand of JAQFZG010002931.1, from coordinate 11,334 downwards.
TTCTTGAACCTGAAAAGTGAAAATTTTTATTTCACGTTTCACATCCCATCTGTATTTTTAACTGATACCTCACGTCAAACTTACTTGCGCCAGTAGAAAATTGCTTTTCAGCCTCATAATATCTCCGCGTGCATTCAATAAGCTAAAAATTAATAATAAAATGCATACATGTAAATTTTGATGAGACAATTATTCAGAAACTGTATAATGAGTGATTCTTGACGTATATTGTGTACCTCTTCTGTTGTCATCAAACGGTTTTGATCTTTCATACCGTTCCAATGTGAGCTCTTCTGGAGTACGTCGATAGTTTGACAATTCAAAATAGTGTCTTCCTTTGTTGGCTTCAACCCTGCGTCTTTGCGAAGTATTTCTAATTGTTACAGAAAAAGTGTTTAAAATATATGATCAAACACAGCAAGAAGAACAAGTTTAGTTACAAGATCATTTATAAGTTTCAAACCAACCTTTATGTCTCCTGAGATCATCCGTGCCTCCAGCACTCAGCAAAAGTATGTTTCTCGCAAGCAATAACAATTTCTTGATTAAAAAACTCCGGCTACTTAAATTCGCCACACATCTTATGAGACAGTCGAATACAGCAACTAGAACGGAATCTCCATCCTGAGATCCTACAAGATAAAACAACTCCCTTATTTTCATAAACTTACATAAAAAAGAACAAAAAATATCCATTATTACCACTACACACTTACTCAAATCAGCTATGAATTCCTTGGTAAGGGAACTATCCTGTTTCATGAATGTCACAGTGGTAATAGTGCACAAGACATTAAGACAATTTTCCATCATTCGTTCGTAGACACCCCATTCTGCAGACGTGGAATCCCATTGTATCTTAAACCTATAAAAAAAGATGCATGTATTTTTTTACAAACGAATTGATAATATCAATTTGACATTCAATTCATGGTATTAATTAAATAACTATGTAAATCAATCCTGAAAAGTCTTACATAACGTTGCAGGTTAAAAAGTTACACATCCTCCAGAATCCATTGCAATGTAACAACATCGCCACATTTTCCTCGATGCTCTTCAACTGCTCTGAAGCAGTTTCCAAATCTCGCCAGCATCCCTGAACCAAATAGCTAACAGCTATTAAAGCATCAGACTGTTTGTATTTGTCGGCTTGCTCCAAGTCATCCAGTAAATCATCAAAGAAATTGCATTTATCTCGGAAGCCAAGAGTCCACCACTTATCCACAGCAATCTTCTTCTTCTCTAAATACTCATGGAGCGCTGCATAATTGTAAGTTATATAGCTCAGCTCATAATATCCATAAATTTCTCCCAGTTCGTTTTCAAGAGTGTCCATATCGCCGTACGTAAACTCAGTTTTGCAACTGCCATAATTGAAAGATGTCTCGGACTCCCATAAATCGCCACTTGAACTGGCGTTCAGCCCCAAATCTGAAACATTCATCTCCGCAGCGGTGCACTTCACAGGAATTTCGTCCAGTACTTCCTCAGTAGTTTCGGTAGTGTTTGATGAGCTGGGCTGAGGGGATAACAAAGTCTCGGACTCGGAACCACCTTCCCCTTCACTAGTACTCTCCAACACCTTCATAAAGATAAAATTACACCAAGAAATTATTTAAGATTTTAGAACTCTGAAGTCATTTCAAAACACGAACACGGGTTGGAAGCTGAATCGAATCATAAAATTTGTTTCTAACCTTCTCGAACTCCCGCATCATGTCCTCAACAATACTTTCCGGAATTGACCCGGACATAGTATCTCCAAGTTCTTCAAAATCAGCTAATTGAAAAATTGCAATCAAGTTCCTTTCTTTCTACAAAAAAGTTTAACTATATAGCGAAAAGAAAATTAGTTAAAATCAAGCCATATATCTGTAGGCAGCCGTTGCGTAACTTTCCTTTGTATCATGTCATTGCGCATAAATCTTGCGATTCGGGGATTTGTTTGTTTGCGATTTGCCACTCATTTGCGCTGGAGCTGAGGTGAGTCGAGTCGAGTGAGCCAAGTGAAATACTGAACGCTATCAGGAGAATTGAATTTATGTACTAGGTTTTAGAAATAAAAGACAATTGTAAGACTATTATCGGCACCAAATCTTAGCTAATTACTAATTATTTTTTTGAAAATATTTATCCATTCCATCCAAATTGAATTTTTAAAGTTCAACTTTCCGAAAATTTATTCAGTTGTAACGATGCATTTAAAAATATGCTTATGCTCTTTTCATCCATTTACAAAAAAAAATTGATTTTTGTCGGAATATTTATGATTTACTACCAATCCGATATGGCATAAAAATTTCATTGGTATTAGTTCATAGAAATGCCTCACGTTTTGAATGTAAAGTATAGTAAACACAACACATTCCTTTGATAATGTACATAGAAATTGTGTCATTGTGTAATATGTTAATTAAAACTTATTGAATTCTACATATGTACATGTCATAATCATCATTAAGTCATATTCGATAGTAGTAGTAGTAGAACAGCATTTTTTTTGTAATTTATGCTTGGTTCAATGTTATATTTTGAATATTCAATACGAACAAAAATATTCAAAAACATTTTAGTTTTTGTAATGAAGATGAGTCATGGTCTCATGGTCTGGCTCTCTGGCTGGACTCGCACAATATGGATATGAGCATAATATAACGATTACGTTATATATAAACTCAATATTTTAAAGAAAAGTTTTTCATGACAAGTTTTGTTCCATGCAAGGCCAAAGGATGTATAACTATAAGAGTTACTTCCATTTATGTTATTTAAAACAAAGGACTGCACTGCGTCGCGGTTTGGAAAATGTTATTCCTGAAGAAGTACTTGTCTAGGCAGTAGGCATCATGATCATCTTCATCACATCGTCATTTCATTATCATAAGTCCATCTCTGAAATCATGCCTTGTTGAAAAGTTGTTTTTTTTTCATATAAAACTTTAATTGGATATGCAAGTTTTAATACTCAAACAAGAGTCAAGATCATATATCAGACATTCTCACTCGGTTGGGTTGACAAGTAACAAGACTTCTTTTATTTTCATCAATCGTCAAAATTCCAGCCAGTTCTGGTTCATTGTGTATTCAAGTTATGCATATGAGGTAAGGTAAGAGGTAGACTTTTACGAAGAAACGCTGCGCTATTTGCTTGATAAAACTATTTGAATTTTGGATAGTTCTGTAAACATGTAAATAAGTATCCAGTTTTATTGGCTGTAAAAGTATCATTATCAAGCATTGTCTTTATTTTCTTGTTTTTGGGTACGATGTACAATGTCTTGAAAAACAAGAAAAATAGTTTTATCCTTACTGTTTGGGTCGTTGTCGATTATCACCATCTTGTATCTATTGACGCATTACTATATTCACTAACGGCATAGTTGCATGTTACATGCACGGACCACACTGTACGAGTAGTAGTCGCTGGATAACCAACAAGCGAAGTTCTACTTTTGTTTGGTTAATTGGTTAAAGAGAGATGGGAATAGTTAGAGCGGTCACGGCGTCATTTTTTCCAAAAAACGAAAATTTCCCCATGTTAATCAAATGGTAGTTACTTTATCTCAATAGTAACAAGCGACGGTGACCACTCTATATTCATTCCTTATCTCTATTATTGGTTATATTTACGTGGCTCTTTAAAGTAAAAATTATTTCGTGTAGCCCAAGACTTCATTTTTCGTTATTAATTTGATTAATTAATTATTTAGCAATAACACATGAAAATGATTTTGATAAACGAAAGTACCTGGCAATCGCCTGCCTTAACCATATCCGCTTTATGCGTCTCTTTCATTGCTATCCTCACAAGTGTATTTTTATGGAAAAAATCCAAGGTTCAGCAAGTGGTCCAGGCTCAATGCAACAACGTTGCACTAAAACCAGAAAAATGGGTTAAAGTAGGAACTGTAAAAAGCCTCATTATATATCCCATAAAATCTTGTGCTGGAGCTGTAGTGGAAAAAGGTGTGATTACAACCATGGGTCTAAAAGGTGCGAACGAATTGTTTCAAATCGATTGATTTTTTTAAAAATAATGTTTATCGTTACCAAAATATTATAAAGTATGAATTGAAATTCATTACAGGCCAGCACGCAAACATTAAGGATCGTGACTTCATGGTTGTCGATGATAAAGGGAAAAATGTGACAATGACTGAAAATCCGCGTATGGCCCTGATCAAAGTGGAAATAAATGATGACAATACATTAACCGTTACAGCCCCTGACATGCCGCCATTTACTTTCTCATATCCGCAACCTGATGGAACGAATGAAAGATTGGGACGGTAAATGCAAATGTTAATTTCTCACATATCTTTGTCCATCATAACGTTCAAAATATATAATCGAAGTAAATCTCTAAAAAGACTGTAAAATAATTGGATGGTTTGAATTGAATATACAGAGTTAAGCACGATCGTCATTTGAAGGCGTTAGATTGTGGGGATGAGGTTGCGCAATGGTTCTGTGAGTTCTTGAATGATAGCAGTTTGAGGCTTTATTATCATCATTTGAAGACGACACAGAGAACATTTGAACCATACATGTACAAATGCCCTCAATTTGAACAATCTGACTTGGTATGCTACGTGAGGATTTTTATTATCAAATTAATTATTTCTTTTAATTACAATTTAATTGGATTTATTAACTTATTTTTTTTTGCTTTAATAGGCCGCTTTCCAAAATGAAACATCATACTTGCTTGTAGCAGAAGAGTCAATTGACGAACTCAATAAGCTTTTGGAGAAAGAATCCTCTTGGAAAAATTGGCGTCCCACAATTTTGATTGACCAAGTTGGAGAACCTTTTGCAGAAGTTAATTGGTCTTTTGTTCGAATTGGGAATGAAAATGGTATTCTTAAAACCGCCGTGCCTTGTTACAGGTAATCATTTAAACCTACATCTTCGAGTAGTGCATTTTTGATTTTGTCGTGATCCAATAAACTGCAGTCCAATTTAATATGTATGTATTTTTGTTTTGCTAACAGATGCCCATTGACTACTGTCGATAATGACACTGGTATTTTACCAAAAGATGGTGAGCCTCTAAAGACACTACGAAAGTGAGTTGAGCTATTTATCTATTTAATGAAATTGGAAAAATTCCGACCTGCCTTGGGTACAAAATTAAAATAATTCGTTTTATTTGCATTCATTTTTAGCATGAACATTGGCTCGGACAAAGTTGCAGACAAACGGTTACACGGAGTTTTGAAAAATAAAGGTGTGATGGGTTTGCGTCTTGGTTTGTATTTACCAGCAGGCGAGGGAGCCGTTATAAGTGCCGGCGATCCCGTTTATGCCGCTTTGCTGTAAATTCCAGTGATTGATTGAATGCTTTTTAAGGAGGAGGGGGCGTCGTTTAAGCTCATTCTCAACAGTTTTTAGTAACTTTAACTTTTTCATAACTGAAACCCATACATTAATAATTCACTTACATGTTATGCTGTGGTGCAATATTGTTAAATTCGTGTTGTTTTATTTCACTGTATAATAATTTTAACGTTTGACACTTGACAGTAAACTTACATTTCCGTCATTTTAAAACCCAAGTTGTTCCCAGTTAATATTTTCATTCCTTAAAAAATCTCATGATTTTTGTAAGCTGCATCAAAAGTCTCAAATGTCTGTTAATTTCTAAAATGACTTTCTGCAAATCTGAATTCAGTCGGTCTTTCATTTTCAATCTTTTAACCAGCGATTTGGTTTCAGCTATTCTGGCATGAGTTATTTTGGCCATGCATTGCTCGTTTGCAGTGAGCACAAGCAACTGTCTCATTATTCTAACGCATAAAATAACTTTCTCGTCGGATTGAAGATCATTGTAGTTTTTGATGGCATAATTGTTACTTGGACATTTCGTTAAAACAGTTTGAGGACCAACTGTAGTCACTTCGATTCCTCCTTCAATGGTAATCCACACCTTATCTGGCGAGCCTTGCTCATTGTTGTTACCGTCACGGGTTATAATGTTCTCCGCATTGTCTTCCAACTGCGTTTCCGATCCACCGGAACTGTATGCGGCTGAATTCGTTTCGTTGCTGTACACTTTACGCGAAATGTGTTTGGCTGGCGCTCTGAAATTAAATGTTTGGCAATTATTAAGGTAAAGTTTAACAAATCCTATTTTTACATGAAATTTTCTTAACATGTTTTCTTACAGCAGCTTTAGTGCTTCCATTTTATGGAAAGCTGGATGTTTCTCGAAAATTTTAAGTGATTGCTTTAGAGTTCTTCGCACCTGAAACCTGTGCGCTAATATCATTTCAATCTCATCCTTTATGCTGACAGCTTCCTTTGCTGTAAATTTTGTCTTTTCAGACGGAAAAATAATTTTGACTATATTGAGGAGAACATTTAACTCTCTAAAGTTCATGTTGTCTACAACAAGTAGGTCTTCAACTTTCGCTATAATATCTTCTGTACGATCTGGAAACACGGTGAAATCAAAGGATTCTTCGTTAGCTTGAGCTTGAATTCCACTGCTCATTACCCTGTTATTATTATTTTTTAATATTTAAAATGATTTAAGATTCCGTGAAAATTCATGATAATTTATTTAAAGTGGAAAGGATATTTACCTCATCAAGAGTGAGTCATTAACATTCATGTACACTACAGCAAATGTTGGAACTGGTTTTGGAGCATAGCCAATCTTCTTTGGCGAACTTCTCATGCCCTTAAATGTTGTACTGTATTTAAGTAGGTGAAAGGTTTGGAATTTAAATCTAGATATCATTTGCCAGACAAGATCTAGGTTTGAGTTAAATTCCCGTTTAGCTTTCACAAGACACGCAAATTCTTGATGGGTAAGCTGCTTCAATTTAACATCTTTGCATTTCATAAGTTTTTCGATTGGGATGTGGAGATGAAGAGACACATTGACCTTCATAAAAATTAAATACGCCCTTTCCAGGAGACAATGAGCGTGATAAATGATGTGCCGTAAAAGTCTTAATCGAAATCCGTTTCCTGTTTGCTTCAGAGGCACATTTAGCAGTCCTCCATCTGCATCATGCCATGACAGATTTATTGAATCTCCAGGCTTTTCCCAATTGATTTGAATGCTCTGACCACTTGCATTTTCACATACGTAATCTTACGTAATAACGGAAAAAATCATGCACTGTACTGATATATCTTGCTATGGATCATATTATAGGCTTAAAGCTGACAGTATCATGACCAATAATTCTTACCAGATGCCTTTCTAAACGCTATGGCTTTATCAATTTTCAATGGACGCTTGACATTGTCTTCAATCCCTTGGAAAAGTTCTTGAGCACGTGCTAGTATATCAGTTGCTGTATCACTGCATTTCAAAGCGGCACCATTCACCTTATCCAAAAGATTCATAAGCTGTTTTGTTTCACGGCAGAAATCCTCCCAATAGCAGGAATGATTTAGGGTATTCCATTCAATCATGGCGGATATCGTAGGAATCAGCTCGAATAAAGTTGATATTACTAACAACACCAACAAGCTTTCTCAGGTTTCATCGAATAATAGAGGTGCTCATATCAATCGTTAAAAGGCAAGTAACTAAAAGTATACTTACCAGAGTAATCCCCTGTCTCCGGAAGTTGGGAGAGATAGGCGAAGGTGTTACTGTGAAGCGATTCTAAATTTTCCAACATGTTCACGATGGGGTGACGCAGGCAAAGTGTTTTATTGTAGTAGTAGCGAACTTTCTCATTGTTCACAACGACCGAATCCATAAGGGCCGCTTCGTTTTCCCTGGAAAATTTATTGAGGGTTTGTGCAGAAGATGGGGGTGTTGTTGTTGCCTCCACATCGTCACTGTTTACTAGTCTAATACTGAACAATAGTCAAATTTTATCAATGTAAGATATTCTTATACCAGGTATAAAACCGAAACTCAAAAGGCTGCATTATAATAATGTTGATGTGCATTGTTGAATACCTTCCGCCAATACTGTCGTCAGAAAATGTGGTCAACTTTTCGGCTTCCATGATGGAAAGTTTACTGTGATTAATTCCTGATTTTTTTTTTTCACATTATGTAGATTCTTATTAAAATTAGCAATAACTTGTCAATATCAAAAAATCGTATTCAATGATTCTTGCATTAATTTGTGCCATTTACGTTTCAAAATTAAGACGCTCCAAGACTTTCAGACTTCATTTGAAAGTAACTATAGTAGATTGGTTTGTTAGACCTCAGGATTTTAGTTTCTTTCCCATCTGGAACGCATGGAGTATGAGTTTACATGCAGGCAGGCCATACAAATGGTGCATAGATAATTCAGCTAAAAATCACACAGATTTTTTTTTGATTGACGAATTTAATAACAACTGATACTTTTATTTACACTGAAATTTTATTGTGAATTTTCTACAATTGACAATATATTAGAAATATTACATTTAAAGATCATGTGCTGCTCTAAAGTAGGAATGGCTATAAAGATAAGTGGTAATGTACTCTGGAAACTCTGGTGCAGTCACCACCTCGAGCAAAACTTGACATGATTGCTTGAGCAATTTATCTTCAACTCCAGACGCAAGTGTGGCAAATTTGTATAATTCATCGATACATTGGCTCACTAACTCTTTTGTAACAACTCGTCTTATATCTCCTCCTTCCAGTGGTACCTTTAAAGATACAATTCATTGATAAAAATGAGTCGTTACTCATTACGTTTTTATATTAGACTTACACTCATTTAAAAAAAACACTTACTTGATGGTACACCCATTGCCATATTTGAGACCGGGCAATTTCTGCAGTCGCAGAGTCTTCCACAGCGCCTTCCAAAATGAAATTTCCAACTCCTTTATTAAGCCAGCTGTAGACAAACTGGATGCCAACGCGTACGTTGTATTTTAAACCATTAAGGGTTATCTCTCCCTCGGGTACCTTAAAAGTAAGTTTGTGATAAGTATTACTATGTAATGCATAAAATTTTTACCGTTACTCTTCTGAATTGACCATTTCTAATGTACATACCTGCAGCAAGTCCTGTGTAGTTATTTTAATGTGCTTTTTTGGCATTGAATCTATTTGATTTGGTGGGCGTCCTTGCCAAAGGGAAGACAATGCCCGAACTAGTTGGGTATCATAAACAAGGAATCCATCAACACCCGCCTCAATTTCTTTTCTTTTTGAATCGCAAACTCTTCTTGTAATTTCGGTGCGTCTATAAAAGATAAAGATGTAATTTTATTTGACCACTGTGACATGAGCATTGATTTTTATCTGGCTGTTGCATACTGCAAACCGCACCGTAGCAAGCTTACTTGTCAATATCGCTGTGAGCAATTGTCAAAGCTGCCATTCCACTTGTTGCTGGCGCCCCACGCTTATGGCATGTCTGCACTACGTGGCGAAGATAGCTCTTCATAAAGTGTTTTTCCATGCTGACATATTTGCTCCTTTCGGGAAGGATAAAGTCAGTTCGGTGACCTGTATGTATTGATTAGCGTGAACCGTAAATAGAAGATAATATTGCAACTGCAAAATGCTAAACAATTTCCTTGTTCGTACGTACCAAATTTTGCGATAATGGATGCCGCATAATCCCAAATTCCGCAGTTAAGACCATAAGAATGCTCCCGCATTTCATAAAGAATATCCTCTGCCTCGAAACAAGCAAGAATGTTTTCAATAAGTACAGATGCTTTAATCACTCCTTGCTGAAGACCCAATTTCGCTTCAGTCCAAGTGAAAATTTCATTCCAAAGTTTCGCTTCCGAGGCTCGTTCTACTTTAGATAAGTAGTAGTACGGTCCAAGACCTTTTTCTGCCAAAGCTTGGCCAGTGTGGTAGATCAAGACGCCAAAATCGACAAGAGGGCCTGGGGTTGCTTTCCCACCAATCTATAGTTTTCAAATATGATAAATCATCAATTACCCGTGAATCAATCAAGTTGATAATATTATGTCCTTGATTGACTTACAAAAATGTTATGCTCTGGCATGTTCCATGCTCTCGGCCGTAACATCAGAACGGGTGCTTTTTCAAATGTGGGGACTTCATCAGGATGAAATACTCCCTTTGTAAAAGCGATTACATTGTGAAGCCCTGGAAAAAATTATAAGGTTGATATTCACAAGCCCTGCTATGAAATAAGATAGTTTGGGCTACTTTGCTTATATGCAAATTTACCTTTCACCGTATTGGTCCATGTAGGACAATGACCATCATCAAAATCCACTTGGATTCCATCTACCCCAGAAGTCAGCGCAGTGATGAAATGAATGGAGTTTGAGGGTGACACATCACCTAAACCCAAATGCTGACATTGCAGGCGAGGCGGAAGTGGAGCAATTTTCCAGTCTTCATCTGAATGCAATGTTGACAACGAGGGAAGGTCTTCACTGCCTTCCAATTCTAAACGTTTATATTTTCTAGTACGCAGGAGCTAAACCAAAAATATGAAAATGGGATTATGTTAAATTCTCTGAAAACCTTTTAATATGGTTTTAGTAATTAAATAAACCTCTGCAACAGACGACTGGAAATTTGAAACAAGTTCCGCCAGGAATGATATACACCCAGGAGTGAAAACTTCAGAATGATGTGCCGCTAATCCCTCCGGGGCTGGGGAAATTTCCACTCGAGAATGAGGTATGCTGTTCATTTTTTACCTGCAGCTCAAACGAGTACGGAAGAATTTTTTTCAAAATCTTAACAAAATTAGACTGGTAAATAGAAACGTCCAATCTAAACTGGAATGCAAGATGAACTAAAAGGAAAGCCTTGTTGCAGCTTAGAAAAGGATTTAATATGTGAATTGAGATGATAAGCCCAAAACTGTCATCTTATGTGTCATATGAAAAGTCAAAGTATGCTATCAATGGAGAAGTTTTCTAATCCCCATGCACATGTTTATGAAGATATGTCAAGTATTCGATTGCTTAAAGGTTTGTGTGCGGCTAGTTGCTAGTGGGTGTAGTATATCAGTGCAATGGGGTTAAGTCATATATGAAAGAATTAATTTTTTATGCAACATGATTTTCAGATTTTCCGTCATGGAATAGAACTAAAAGTGGACAAGGAAGGATCGCGGAATAATCACTCTTCAATGCAATAGCAATAAAACAATAAAAGAGTATACTTTTACTCTTTTACTTTTCCAATTAAATTTAATAACACCTTGATTGAGACATAAAGGGTTATATTGGATTATCCCTCTCACAACCAAGACATATATTTTTTTAATCAAGTAATAGTAATGTAATAGCTGGCCGGTACAACAGACTAGCAATTTCTAATTAATAGTAAATTAAAATGTACGCAGTCCTTTTACTAGTAAAAGAACGTCTTGTGAAGAAAAGTTCAAAGGTGGAAGGTTGCAGAAT
>JAQFZG010002930.1:0-14947 GCA_034695465.1 Entomobrya nicoleti | reverse complement strand
CTTCATTTAATACGTTTAGTTTGTTAGCAAATGCATTTTACTGAACAAGGCTTTTTTGGCTTGAAATTGAGGTTTATCTTAACCGGGATTTTATTTTCTGAAATGGGTTGATATCTTCTTCAATTTTAACTCAAATCAAATATTGTTTGATGAAATCATTTTAAGCAGCATCAACTTAAATAAAAGTTCTCTTCACCTAATAAGTTTGGTTTTATAGCAAATGCATCTTACTGAACAAAGCTTTTTTTGCTTGAAATTGAGGTTTAGATTAAGCGGAATTTTATTTCCTGAAATGGGTTGATATCAACTTCACTTTTAAACCCAACTCCAATTTAGTTTAATAAAACCATTTCAAGCAACTGTAAATTGAATGAACGTTTTGTTCACTTAATACGTTTGGTTTGTTAGCAAATGCATTTTACTGAACAAGTCTTTTTTGGCTTGAAATTGAGGTTTATAATAACCGGTATTTTACTTTCTGAAATGGGTTGAAATCAATTTTAACCAAAAGTTACTTGGTTGAATGTTCTCTTGACTTAGTACGTTTAGTTTACTAGCAAATGCATTTTATTGCACAACGAAATCTTAAATTTGAAATGACGGTTTATATTAACAGATATTTTTTAAATACTTCATAACTACTATTTTTTCAGGTCCGTTATTCGTTTTATGGAATGCAATGGTTCTCACCATGCCAGCCATCGGCTTCTGGATATTTTTTGATACCAGAATGCTCATCCAATATTAAGGATTTGGAATTTTGTAATTAAGGTTGCAGTTTTTGCAGCAAATCATTGGTTAAATGCTGCCGCATTGTCTTGTATGTCTTACTGCGCTTGTTTTTTGGTTTGTCAGGGTGTCCTAAGTTTGGAGGATTTCTTGCATGGTTTTGTAGAAATGACAAAAGATAAAACGGAAAAGCGTATTTATCAAAATAGGTATGCTACAGAAAGATACAATACTAGGCTGCTTCACCATGGTCCGGGATTCCATAATATTTTCAGTACAATTATATGCCATGCTACTCTCCCTGGAAACCTGGCAGCTAGGGATGAAAACATTGGAATTTATTATGTCAAGTGATTGGTTAAGGTTTTTGCGGAAAAGGCCTATCTGGTGAATTTAACAGAGCTACTGGATTTGTTCAGAAAAAAATCACACTTTCTATAATTTGATAAAAATCATAAATAAAGTCAAGATTTTTTTTAGATAAAGGATGACTTATGGAATGAGTTAATCAAGTATGTTCAAAAGATGCATAACCGACAGCAATGTATGCATGTTTCATGAGGAAAGTGTGGAACATTTTAATTAAATTTTTAATATGTTTTATTGTTAACTGTCTATTGAGATAACTTACCGTACCAATTACGAATATTTTTATTCCGACTATTTTATTGAGTATAAAATGAATGACAGGTCAATATTATTTGACACTTTTAACTGCTAATGTATTTCACAATAAATAACCATAGCACTAGCATACATAAAGGCTTATTTTAGAGCTCTATCTTCGACACATCAATTGACTGGAATTTTATTACATTTTCCGACCATCTCAAAATAACTACAAACAATACATCCATTAAAGAAAATGTTCATGTTTATTTGGAACACAGAATAAAATGTAATATAAGTGTCAGTCCTTGTTAATGTGTAATGATATAATCATGATATAACTGCATACATTTATTAAATGTAATCTAAATATTGGGAACACTGTGTATTTTGGTGAACCTAAACTAAGAATTCAGTTTTCTTTCCTTAAATCCATTTAAACATACAAAATATTTTAAATTTTATTCTTCCAATATATATCTCAATAAAACTGTATCCAAATATTTAATAATGTTTTAATTCACTAAATTTTACAGACATCTCTGATTGACATATTTTTTCACAAAAATATATAACACATTTTACAAACTATGCTAAATATTTTTAATGAATGGATTGCTTATGAATAGCCAAATAGCTTTCCGAACCATAACTCTTCCCACAAATATCACAAACCAAAGCCCTATTCTACTTTATTTTCTCATAAACAGTACCATATCTCTTAAAATCCGACCTTCTATAAAAACTTACATCAAAAAACTCACACTTGAACATTTTCTCCCAACCTCCTTCATCCCCATGATACTTTTCAGTATGCTTATCTAAAGTACTCTTCTTAAAAAACTGGATCGCTTGACCCTCCACCCCGCTCTTCCAAATCCTTTCGCCCTTTTCCATCGTCTTTTTGGTTAATTGATCCTCTTTGTGCTTGGCCAACATGTGCATTTTTAATGACGTCACGTTTGGCCTTCCCATTCAACAAATTTCATAGAAAAACCTCCACTGCTTCTCATGCGTAATGTTTATATGATGAATGATGCCAGTCTTGCTCTTAATTTCCTTTCCACATATTTTAGAAATATAATATGAAACTTTCGGCTTTACAACAGGTTTACAGGCAAGTTTGTGAATTACTCGTTTGTGACGAATTATCGTTTGTGACGAATTAGGTAAGAATTTCTTTTATAACTATTTCAACAAATTTCACAAGAGAAATTTCCACCAGGTGCCTTGGGACATGGACGTTATCGACTTGTGTACTCTGCAAATTAAATTTAAACAAAATTAAAATCAGTAAATAGCATACGAATTAAATCAGATTCTGTACTTATAATTAGTTACCCTTAATCTCCTTTTCGGATTCAAATTTTTCGAACAATTTGTTTCCAGTTTTAACTGCGTTTATTTCTTCAGGTTGATAATAGGGATGGATGTGGTGATGGGGATAAATAATCATCCTCAAAATCGTCCGGATAATTGTATTGTATTTAACTTGTGCAGAGTGAGAAGGTTTGATATCGATCACATAATTTTGTTGATTGGCAAGATATTTGGCAAGTTTGTCACCTTCAATGAATGAGCTTACTAAATTGTTGGTCGCAGTGTAGTCATCTGTAAAAATTCCAATCAGAAAATTCAGAATTCGCTGCTTTTTGCTATAATGATTTTCCATTAATGCATTATATTTTCTATTGATAAAACTGTGAGCATTTTACCGTTGAATCTGTAATGCTGTAATTCATATTAATATTTAAGGCATTATTTATTTGAAGTATTATACGCAATTACTAGTTTGTTAAATACTATACAAATCTTGACGAATAAAACAAAATGTTTGGGGAAAACCATGACGGTTTTGATGAATAAAACACACAAAGATTTGTGTATTATTTAATACGACATAATTACATCATACTTGCTATTGACAATATTATGTAATTGAAAATAATTAAGCTGCTAAAATTATATTATTTACGGATTTAACGATAATATTTTCCCATTTTTTGCCTAATTCGTTCCATTGTGCTGTTTAAAAATAGGATCTTTGTGAATACATAAAGTAATTTAATCAAATACAATCGTTGCATATGTTAGCATTATACTGATAACAAATTTCACCATTGAAACTAAACTAATGTCATAGATATTGGTCAAAAAAAGTATTCGACATAAAAGGTTTGCTTTAGTAGTTTCTTAGCTAGCTTTTTTATAACATGACATACAGTTTTTGATTTGAAAGTTTAGTCTACACCCTAATTAACGATTACATATTTTATTTATATGAATGTCCAGTGAACTTCAGGGATTTATTTCGAATGTGAAAAAATAGCCACAATTCACCTTCATTTTAAACAACAATAAGTTTTCATTCAAATTCTAGGTTTGATCTGAATAATAACAGAGGCAGAATAAATCCATCTAGATCCATATACGCACTTTTTGACAGAGTAACTAAACCAAAATCCTTCGCTATATCGATTTTTTTTCTCATTTTCAATGAAAAACTAAATGACATCCTTTTTTCCAAAAACATTTCTGCTCAAAGCAATGTCAACGAAAATATTACCTCAAATGTTATTTGATCCGTATAGCTTGTGACACGATTATTTTTTATAACACAAAGTGTTTCTTTACACGAGCTTTCAAAACATATCCTATATTATAGATTTGAGTACTCTCCACTGTGACGTCATGCCATCAAAATATTTAACAGTTTATATTACAAGCTTCCAAGCTCATCTTAAAAACTACATAAAGCTCCTTCTTCAATCGCCCGAAGGAGTTGCACTTCTTTACTGTCAAGTGTTTCAAAAGGTTTGGCACGAGACTCCACTCTGTTTCACCAACTCCTCCACTTTAAGCTACAATCCGAGTTATAAAACAACCTTGTACAGATTTCTCGAAGTGTCCTTTCTTTTAGCTTACGGCTCTCTTCTAATTCCGTATATATTAATCAGACCAGATTTACACTCTGGTCTCGGATGGCTTCACATAACTTTGTACTTGTTGGCAATTGTTGCCTCTGTGGGATGCACACTGATTGACTACCATTTAAATAAATATTCATACGAGCTTAAAATATCGTTTAATGCATTAGTATGTCTTCAGCACCGTTTTGACAGAGGTGAGCAAGTAAACCATGTTTTAGTCATCAAAAAATTACTAATAAATTTAATTGCTCTTTTTTGTAACAATTTTTTTAACAGTTTACTGCTTGGATGCCCGTGTAAATATGAATGAGCTGAGAAAGTATAAACAAAGAAGTATAAGGTATCTGCTAACTTCTCAAGCTATCTACAATTTATTTCCGGTTGTACCTCTGTTTGCCCTTATCATCGTGTACTTTAACATTGACCCTATATACTTTTTTCTACGTGGTACTTGTGGTGCCGAGTATTCTGACGAGTGGAAGCGCCACTCTATTCATCTCTATTTACTTCAAGGGCTACTTCGATGTGTTTTTATTATCATTTTCTTCATTTCCATATCAACAAGATATATTGGGTTTGTGGTTATTTTGGACTGTTGTCGAGTCAATACTTACGACCACATTTTCAGTGTGATGTGGTCAAAAGGCGCACAACTGACGTCATTAACAATTTACCGAATATTTGTTCAAATTCGATTATGTCATTTTATTTTAAATGAGTTCTTTCGAGTGTTTTACTGTATGTACATCACATTTTGTCAGTATTCCATTGTGCTATTCTTTTGGTAAGTATTATAGCTACTGGAAGAATCCCGTTGTTAAGTTGGCTTTGCTTGCCAGCATCAGGTGCGCACATTGCTTTGGGTGCTTGTATTTATATTGGGTCATCTTTTGAGGGACATTTCGTATCGAGGAGTATTGTCACTAGATTTAGGATTCAAAGTGGAAGCAAGTGGACAAGAAAGCTTTGGAGAGCAACTCCCAATTTAGAAATGAATTGTGGTAGTTTTTTCAAAGTTTCTCGGATTACAGTGCTCATCACCATGCATCTCATGTTGACTAATTTGGGATCGTTGATTTTGCTAAATGAGGATAGGAATGCTGTTCACGTCACAATATGAATCTGAAATATGTTTGAATGCTGGTTTTGTAAACTTATATAATTTTATTATCTTTTCATATTGATGAGCCAAAAATCATTAAATATCAAATTATATTTCATTCTTGGATTTTCTCTTGGGATTAAAAGGAAATCCTAAAAAATACAAAAAATACGGGATGTTTTTTTGGTTTTGGCTAGTTAAATTTTGTCGATTTTTTGAGTCCACTTAATTGTGTAATGTTTGCTATTGATAAATTCGCGAGTATTTTGCCCTTGAGTAAAGAACATTAAAAGAATATTTGTTTTTGTTTCAAAAGTAAATCAAGATTTTGAAAAATTTAATATCGGTCGTTCTCAGAAGTTGTCAAAGGCGACATCTAGAAACTCAGCGGTCTGATAAAATATTCATAAATAGTTTTAGTTGAAATATGTTTTCAATGATTTTGGGATATTATCTTATATTTTACAAATAAAACTGAAAAAATTAATACACGCAACAAAAATTTGTGCAAAGGAGTTATAAAACTACAAAACAGCAAATGTTTGTCTGTCGAAATGTCTTGTGCTAAATTATTATATGTATGCCGTGTTGTTGTAAAGATACCTTCGTCGGAGAAGGATTCGGTAGTCCAAAACTTACTTTAGCACCTACACAATGTATACTCAACTCTCCAGTTTTTCATTGATAGTTAGTTTTAGTTGTTAACCTTAAATATATATGAATTTTACGCAAAAAACTCATAAAGTTAAGGTTTTAAATAATCAGTATTTTAAGCAAACCTAAAGTTAGAATTGTTCAAATTTAAAATTTGAATTTCAAGTAAAATAAAATTTTAATCTTACTCGGAAACTAAAAAAAATCCCGCTCAAGTCTGATGTTAAAAATAGGTATTCCAGGGTAACTTTTAACGTAGATCACGATTCTGAATTTATTTTTTAATAAAGGAAAGATTTTAGGCCTCATTTTGTACCCATGCTTGATCCTATGCACGTTTCACAGTACCAAACAAACAGCTGAGCCGACGCTGACAACTCTTTTTCTCAGAGCGAGCTCAACTGTTTGCTTGGTACTGTGCGCGTGCGTTGGAGCAAACATGGGTACAAATTGAGGCTAAAAATCTTTCCTTTACACAAAAATAAATTGAGAAACTTTATCGTCGTTAAACGTTACCCTAGAAAACCTCTTTTTCGACATTGACTTCAGATTTTTTTGTAAAAGTCTTTATTCAGCATTTGGACACCCGAAAATAATAATTAAAGCAAACCGAAAAGTTTTAATTTTGACGATTGTGAATCATTAACAAACATTTTCATTAAAAAACGGGTTATTTTTGAGAATCCTTAATATTTGGATTGTTTACTAGTTACCACGAATACTTGAGCTAATACATGCTGAAGCGGACTTCATCAGCTTATGACAGTTTCAGCCAAAAACTCTTGTTGGCTTGTGATACGAAAAAATTAAATATTTAAAACAAACTTTTGATTTGCTCTAGATGTTAGCACAAAGATGTTTGATTGTACGGCGTAAAGCGATGAAAAAATACCAATTTAATATTTTGCCGCATAATAATTCTAAAAGTTAATTAAAATTGACGACCAGCTTAGTAAAAAAAAGTTACCAACGATATGTTTTGGCCAGTTTTACCTGTTTATCACTAAAACTGCCGTTCAAGGTTATTCATGCAATGCCCATGGTAAGGTTTAGATTGTTTCATCTTGGTCATTTCTCCATTGAAAAGGAACATATTTAATACACGAATTTTTTTGAATTTTTATTCGAATGAAATTCTTATATTTTTAAATGTTTAATTTTTTAAATTATTGTCGGTTAAAAACTTCTCTTGTTTATTCCAACATCATTTAAATGTGTAGAAAGATTTAAGGATAACGTTTACAATTTTTATTAACAAGCTTTATAGAAAACTAAATTACCCTTTCCTCAATTTCTTACGATATATTTACATGTTAAATTGATACTCTGTTACCTCATTTCAATACATTTTTACCATGAAAATTTTTTACCGTCAACAACTTTTTCGAATAAGCTGCTTCTACCCCTCAACGCTTGGCGTAATTCCACTAAAATGGGACAAGAAAAAACAGCGACTTGTTTTCCGAAGAAATGACAACTCAGGCCTTACTTCAAAACGAAAACTTTTTATTCACTACTCGATCTATTCACTACTACCTTTGCAAGGCTTACAGTGCTACTATCTGGATCCCTCCAGTTACAATTTTAGTTTCACCGACAATTTAATTTACTGCTTAGTCACGTTTGGATTGTTTACATCAACTAGCTCAATAGTTAGCTGTGTTTTAAAGGCTTCATCTCAACTTCATTACATCAACGGAATTATGGAGTTCTCTAAAAATACACAAACAAGTTTTCAAGAAAAATCGCTAATCAAAAAACTGGATTTTGCACTTGCTGTCATAGCAACGCCTTCTGCTATACTGGGTCCGTTTTTCTTTTTGTATGGAATGCAATGGTTTTCACCATGCAAACCGTCAGTTTCTGGATACTTTTTGATACCAGAATGCTCATCTAATTTTAAGCATTTTGAAGATACAACTTTGAATTTTGTAATTAAGGTTGCAGTTTTTGCAGCAAACCATTGGCTAATTGCAGCCGCATTATCTTGTGTGTCCTACTGTGCTTGTTTCTTTGTTTGTCTGGGTGTCCTAAGTTTTGAGGATTTCTTACATGAGTTTGTGGAAATGACAAAAGATAAAACAGAAAAGCGTATATATCAGAGTGGTATATGTTACAGAAAAATACAAGTATTGGGTTGCTTATGTAATGAAGTGCAACAGTCTGATCTAATGATAGCAGGTATTGTTGGAGCTACAATGGTACTAATTACTGCTATAAATGCAGCTTTTGTGGTACCATGGACATTAGAAAATGCTCCAGGACTGGTGGTATTTGGGCTGTGTACGATTAACATGGGTTTATTTCTTTTGGTTTGTGTTGGAGCTATGGCCGACATATTGCAGGAGTTTGAAGATGTTCTGGGTTGTTTGAAGAAGAGAGGGATGATACTCGGTCGATGTCAGAAACGTTTGTGCTGTAAATGGCGAGAAAGGTTTTATTTGTCATGTACTCCGGTTAAATTCAAAATTGGGAAGTTTAATTTTGTGGAATGTTTGACTCCACTTAATTGCATAATGTTTGCTATTGATCAATCTGTTAGTATTTTGCTTTTGGGTAAAGAATATTAAAAGTTATAATTAGTACAAAAGTACATTATAAAACTAGAACTCTTTAACCATGTAGATAGTAAGTCCTTTTAAAAATAGCAAGCATATAAGCTGAAACCAATCTACAAATAGTTAAAATAATAAGTTATTTAATGTTCAAATTACAGTTTATGGATAAATTGGTTACCACACCAAGTACATAAGTTAGCACAGCTGCTAGATTATTGAATAATCCCAGGATAATATATTACGCATGTTTGTAGCATAGTGCATATTTGCTTCTGGAGTTTTAATATTTCTTCATATTTTGAATTTTGTATTATCCTTCAAAACGTTTAAATTATTAAAATACGTACGCTGAATTCATTTGCAATGCGTTTAAAGATAAATATCAGTTTAAATTGTAACTACAGTAGATATTGGACCAAAACGATAATTATAAGCAATCATATACTTCGTCTTTGAATACAAATTACGGATTCAGCCCTTAATTCGTCCATGAAAGACGACAATTATTTATTACAAAGACATATAAATGTAAGAAAACAATTGTGTTTACTTAGAACACTGAGCAATTTTACAATAAAAACTTACTTATAAAAAATCTAATTAAAATACGAAGGATATCCACAAACAAGTGCTAACAAACAACCCTATTTAATAAAGAGAAAAACAATAACTTGTTTACGATATTTCTGATTACATAGGAGATACCTCAAGTTCGGTTTATTCATTATTTTGAAGCCTCAAAACGTTGGATTCCAGATTTACCATTACAAAAATATTAAAGTCTATATCAAACCGATAATATCGTCAATAAGAAAATATTGTTGTTGTTGTTGGAAAGGTGGTACTTATTAATTTAGATTTAGGATAAATAAAAACACTTTGAATTATTTTCAGCACATTCTGATACTAAAGCGAAAACTCAGCGTTAAATAGGATAGCTTACTATAATGCATACTGAAATATCTAGGTTTTGTGATGAGTTTGCATATTTAATTGATAACAACCCTGGACAACAGGCTGAGGAATTAAATGAAAACAATTTGAAATAAACTATCACATCTTTCGACTAGTCTGTCGTATTCAGTATAATTGCCAATTTGGCATATGACATATATTTTCGCGCAATCTTGATAGATTTTTTGGGTAATTTTGAACGTTAAAAAATCCAAGCCTAAAATCCTTTAGCATTTCCTACAAAAAATCTAGCTTGTTTAATTTTTTAAACTTAAATATAAACTTTTAAAAAAATTCTTTGACATATAATTGCAAAACAAGTTTTACTATCACGGTTGAAAATGTCATTGTTACAATTCACGAAACTTTATCAAATGATCTGTTACTGGCCATCAAAACTAGGAGTCATTCCACTAAACTGGCACACTGAAAA
Source organism: Entomobrya nicoleti (assembly GCA_034695465.1). Taxonomy (NCBI): domain Eukaryota; kingdom Metazoa; phylum Arthropoda; class Collembola; order Entomobryomorpha; family Entomobryidae; genus Entomobrya; species Entomobrya nicoleti. The sequence goes on along the minus strand of JAQFZG010002930.1, from coordinate 4,978 downwards.
GCAGCGACTCGTTTTTCGCACCTATTACAAATCAGGTTTAACCGCGCAACGGAAACTTCTAATTCAATACTTGATTTATTCACTGATTCCTTTGCAAGGCTTAAATTGCTATTACCTGAATCCTGAAGCTTTCAGCTTTAGCTTTACCGACAATATATGGGTATAGGTATATGGGTTAGTTCTGTTTGGGTTATTTGCAGCAATTCTTTTAGAAACTAGCTGTGTTTTTAAAGCGGCATCTCTACGTAATTACGTAAACGGAATTGTCGAGTTTTCTAAAAACATTGAATAAAGCTTCAAAGATAAGTCTATTATCAAGAAATTTAATTTTTATACGCTGTCTGTATGACACCTTCGGTAGTTGTGGGACCTTTTCTCTTCTTATATGGGATGCAATGGTGGTCACCATGTACACCGTCACTTGCTGGATATCCCTTAATACCAGAATGCTCATCTTTTTACAAACATCTGGAAAATACGAATCTAAATTTTGTAATTAAGGTTGTTGTTTTTGCGGCAAATCATTGGTTAATTGCTGCAGAATTGTTTTGTGTGACATACTGCGTTTGCATTTTCTTTTGTTTGGGAGTCCTAAGTTTTGAAAATTTCTTGCATGCTTTTGAGAAAAAGACAAAAGACGAACGAAAAATGGAATTTATCGGAGTGGATTATGTTACAGGAAAATACAAATATTGGGCTGCTTATGTAACGAGGTACAACAGTTTGATTTGATGGTGACAAGCATTGTGGGAGCAAACTTTGTTCTTGTTTCTGCAATCAATGCATTGTTACTTGTGCCATGTAACTTGGAAAATGCACCTGGGTTGGTGGTTTTTTTGGTTGTGTACAATGAACATGGGTTCATTCCTTTTAATTTGTATTGGTGCAATGGCAGAAATATTTGAAGAGTTTCAGGATGTGCTTAATAAATTAAAATTTAGAAGGCTGGATGTGAGACAAAACCGTTTGCGTTTTAAATGGCGAGAACGATTCTACATGTCGTGTACATCAGTTAAGTTTAAGGTTGGACGGTTCAATTTTGTTGAGCGTTTGACTCCTTTAAATTGTATAATGTTTGCTATTGATCAGTCTGTAAGTTTTTTACTGTTGGGTAAAGAATACTAAAAGATTGAGCAAAATCAAGGTCCAGGTCTGCAAAAAAGCTTATTTTTTAACAAGTTTTACCGTATTAATCTGAGGGAAACTATAAATATTATACACAAATATATATGCTTCGCTAACACGCGCCTGATTATATCTCCAAAATTGGCATTGTTTCGTGAGATAATGTTAAATAACGCTTATTTGCTACTAAGCTTGTGCCATCATTTTTTTTCCAGATAGATGATACAACAAAAATTTTTGATTGGTATATTATTAATTGACCGATAAATAAATATATTCGAGCATTGAAAGCCTCAAAAAAAGTTATGCTGCAATGTTCTCATTCTCATTTGGCTTATGTCTTGGTCGCACGCATAAAGCATAACATTGCAGCAATCTGCAATTTTTATTGCTAGTTACGAAAATACAGTTAAGGAATTTTAATGCACAACTCCAAGTTATAGACATGCGTCTAGATATTTTCTATGATAAACCTGTAATATCTCCAAAATATTATGGAGCTTACGTAGAAATCAAAATCAACTTAATTGGTTAAACTACTATATTGATACCACGTGCTTGATCATATCTTTAAAATTTTACTTGGTTTGATGAATAGAGTGGTTATGAATGTTGATTTAGTCATGAGCTCTTCAAACCAGCTTTCTGGTTGATATAGCATACCAACTGCGTCTGCTCATTTATCATTAATTGTATGATAAATAAATCAAATGTTAAATATGCGTTGAACGTCGTATTCTGTCCCGGATAAAACGGTTTTAAATACTTGCACGTGGAGTAAGTTTTTAATTATAATGTATAAAACACTTTATGTACGCCTGACCACTTGGCACGTGTAAAAATTTGGTTAATAAAACACATTTGGTCTCGGCAGCAAGTCATGCATAAATACTGAACAAAAGTTCTCTTTAATTTTATCTAGAGAAAGGTTTCAAGCTGTATAGACGTGTCTTAAGTTAGTGTTTTGAACAGTTAAATTGAATTCAAAAAATAGATCTGTAGTTCGAAATATTACACGTCGACTATAAATTCTAACACATCGAATTTCTAAATGTTAAGTGGCAGAACTATTTAAATAAGAGTAGCATATTTATAAAATTTGGTTTCGTTGTAGCATTTAAAATTATAACAAAGTTTTTTAGTTCAGTAGTACGATTTAAAATACACATTCAATATGACAATTTTCCATCATAAGAAACTTTTCAGGATGATCTGTTTTTGTCCATCAAAACTAGGAATCATTCCTGTAAAGTGGCATGAAAACCCACCGCAGCTCGTCTTACGCTCCAATGACAAATCAGGCTTAACGTCAATACGAAAGCTATATATACATTACGTAACCCTGTTCCTCATTTTATTTCAAGGCTTTCACTCCTTCTACTTGGATCCCAATGGTTACAGCTTTAGCTTCATCGACAAATTAGTCTGGGCATTAGTTCTTATTGCGTTGGTCGTATCAGTAATTGTGGAGTATAGTTGTATCACCAAAGCTTCAACTCAGTGTCAGTACATCAATGGAATTATAGAGCTTTCCAAAAACATCAAAAGAAGTGGTCAGAAAAAATCGATTATCAAGAAATTGGATTTCTTATACGGCGCCTGTCTAACACCTTGCGTGACAATGGGTCCTTTCCTTTTAGTGTTTGGACTACATTGGTTTTCACCTTGCAAGCCATCACTCGCTGGATATTTTTTGATGCCAGAATGCTCATCAAATAATAACTATGTGGAAAATAGTTTATTAAATTTGATTGCAAAGCTTTTAGTTTTCGCAGGAAATCAATGGGTTTGGACACTGGCATTGTATTGTACGACGTACAGCTTTAGCGGCCTACTTGTACTCGGAGTTCTAAGTTTTGTGGATTTCTTGCATGACTTTGAGGAAACAGCAAAAATTGAAACGGAAAAAGGCATTTATCAAAGTGGAATATGCTACAGAAAAATACAACTGCTGGAATGCCTATGCAACGAGGTACAGCAATTTGATGTGATGGTCGCAAGTATCGTGGGAACCATACTTGTACTGATTTCTTCAATAAATGCGTTGCTACTGGTGCCATGGACTATGGAAAGTGCACCAGCATTGGCATTTTTTGTAATGGTTACAGTCAATATGAGTTTACATCTTTTAGTGTGTGTTGGCGCTATGGCTGAAATTTACGAGGATTTTGAAGATATGTTGGGAAGGTTAAAACGGAAGAGGGCAAAGTCTAGACAGCTAGGGAAATTGTTGTGTTTCAAATGGGAGGAAAGGTTCTATAAGTCTTGTACACCCGTTAGATTTAAGTTTGGCCAGTTTAATTTCGTTGAGCGTTCGACTCCACTTAAATGCATTATGTTTTCTATTGATCAAACTGTGAGCATTTTACTATTGAATCAATAATACCGTAATACAGACTGCTATTAAGGCATAAATTATTTGAAGTAGCAGTATATGGGAAGTGGGAAAAACCATGATGGTTTTGATGAATTTAACAATAAAATATTTATATTTTTGCCTTCATGCGTTCCATTGTGCTTTTATTGTATTTATATGTTATTTTACTAGCATTTTAATTTTAATACGACGAACCCAGTTTTAATTTAAATGATGCTTAATCAACTATGCACAATATCAGTGTATGCACGGCTGCAATAAAAGCCAAATCTGCATAGCCAAATCTGCTGGCGATTATCGTCATTTATCCATACGAACGGATCTAGAAAGTATAAAGTCTAGTGTTGAAAAAGAAGGTACAGTTGGTGTTATAAAATGTCTCGATTGCCGAGAATGTTTATTGTGCAGCTTATTTCGCTTCAACAATAGTAAAATTCATTTTGATTAAAACCTTTTCAGAATATTGCTGTTCAACTATGCTAATAAAAATAAGGATTAAACTCAAAATATTAAATATTTTTTGTGAACTTTATTTGGTATACTTTTATTCATCGCCCAACTAAAATGTTTTTCTAAATGGTCAATAAAAATTTCATTTCATTTCAAAACCTTCGTTTTCAAACTTTGCATATTAGATGCATCATGATGACAGACAAACGAATACCATTTAAATATAAGAGCTTACGTTCAAACCAACCAAAAAGGATGCCCAGTGTTGAAAACGCATTTGGATGCGATGAGTATTTAATCTCGGTAGTAATATTTGAGTTGGTAATCCTTACTCAGTTTTAGTCAGCAGCGATTATTCATAACTAATAAAATTACATTATCTTGTTATCTTTGTCGTTGCGCAAATATAAAAGTGAAATCATAATTTATCAAGCATTTACGTTTAAAGTGCAGGATACATTTTGATGACCTTTGTTCATGTTTTAAGTAGTGGTATTTAGTTTTACAATGGATAGACTTCGACATCATTCAAATTACTGCATGCATGTATTTTTCATAAATGCACAAAACGCAATTTACATCAAGCTTTAGACACTTAGGTCCGTTATCAGTTTACACATTTTATTAAAGTCTGCACGTCAACTTATGCTATAAATTGGCGTAATGGGCTGAAAAGGATTATTCACAATTCAGCAGTCTGCCTCCAAACACTGAATTTTAAATTACTTCAATATCCATTGCTGAACTAAATTTCAAAACATAATGGCTGAAAAACTGATAGTTGGAGACCAGAGTAAGTTTACATACTTTATATCGAATATTAGAAACAGTATAAGTTGACTTAAATGACATGCCATTCATTTTTTTAGACTGTACGTTTAACATGGTTACCAGCGCCATGAATAACGCCCCAGATGTTGAAGAGGTAGTCCCGAAATGGAGAAAAATTGCAAGTGATCTTGGAGTAAAGAAAGACGTAATTAACAAAATAGAACGGAAGATTGATCGCGATAACTGGACTGCGTT
>JAQFZG010002929.1:0-14949 GCA_034695465.1 Entomobrya nicoleti | reverse complement strand
AGGCAAAGATTCACTGAATAGAGTTCTTTATTGTGAAATAACTAGCAAATTCAATTTTACAGTGATTATTTTTAAATCATTATGACGTAACAAATACAGAAAATTAATTTATTTTTTCTCTGCACCAATTCACGTTGACTCTCAGACAGCTCAACGCATACTAAAACTTCTTTCTTCTTCTTCCTCTCTTCTTTCTTTCTTCACCACCAAACTCGAGGCCGACGTAGCATCAACGTTTTCGCAGCCTTGCAGTCTGGAAGCTTCTTAACATTTACATATTTTAACTACATACAACTACACGAAACATGTACATAGTATTCTTACGCTAACACAAATAACAAAGATAAATCTAACAAATTCATACGCTACTTTTTCATAGCCACAACAACAGCTATCAATTCATAATTAAAAATTATAGTCTTACTTTTTTAAACTTTAGTCAGACCCAGAAAAATTCCGACTGAAAATGTATTAATGTATAGCAATGATTTCCGCAGTAAAGAACTAAATATCTTTTTTAATTCATTTCACTAACGATAAGTTTCCTTTCAATATGGCTGACTGGTAATTGACACTTAATCAACCAGAAAGAGTATGAAATAATTTTCTGTGCGATCAGATTAAATTAATAACCTAGTGAACAAGCTTATTTTTATTTTCTGATGCCGATTGATGATTTTGGTAAAAACCTCTGATAAAAATCACTGCAGAAATAAAGTACAAAATATGTGTGCATATATATATATCTTTTTTTATAACAGGTAGTAGGAAATATTCATAACTAATGATCATTTGAATATGAAAACCCTTAACTGCTTACATCACCAGGGAATATTTAAATTGATGCTGGATCCAAGTTTGGATAAAAAATCATTCCATGGATTTCCTCTGAAGTTTTTAATGAAATAACTTCGGACCTGATATATAAAACTGGTTGCATTTTTATTTTAAAGTATATTACTTTACAGCTGGCACTCTGCAAAGTTCGTTCTGATTTCTCAGAATCTGTTATAATTGTTTCCATAAAATATTTTTGATAAAACAAAAATTCGTGGAAGTTGCTACTATGTTGGGTATTTTAATTATACTAAATTAAATTCATTTGTTTGTACAAAATTTGCAATTTCATTTGTTTCAAGACAACCTTGTAAGTTTTACGTAATTTTATCCGTAGTTTCCAACGGTCAAGCTTGGGTTACCTCTGCGGTTTCGAATGACCAGGTAGAAAAGGCACTCATTCTTTGCTGTTCATTACGGAACGTTCACACAAGTCGTAAGATTGGTGTGATTGCGTCATCCAAAATTTCGGTTGATTTAAGGTATAAAATGAATACAGTACACGTTTTCTGAAAAGTAAAAACATTTGTAGATATTAAAAAAATATTCACCTACATTTTTTTTCTTTGTTTCCATAGAAAAGCGCTTTACCAAGCGTTTGACTTTGTTTACTACTTAGATGAAGACCTAAACACTACCAGTCTAAAATCTAATGACTTTGTGAAGCTCTACTCTCTCCTGGTTCTTGGGCCTTTTAGAAATTGTGCTTATTTGTCTCCATTTATGCTCGCTGTAAAAAGCTGTGACGACATTTTTAAGGAGCCAACTCGTTCCGGATTCTCGTTCCTAAAAAATGAGGTTTCTGAGCAATATGCTAATGGAAACGTTGACGTGTTTCTTTTCAAGCCCTCTATTGACTACTTCAAGGAATTGAACGTTAATGGTTAGTTAGTTGATTAATGATTAATTAGGAAACGAATTGCTATCTTCTTTTATAAATCAACCACATCATTTTTGTATAGGTAATGGAATTGGCACCTACTTCATTAAGTGGGCAAAAAACAAGTTTAAAGATGTTGGCTCTCTGGATGGAAAATATAACGTTGTCTTAAATCGTGAAAACGAATTGGTTCGGTAAGAAACTTGAACTATGGGAATGTGTTTTTTACAAAATCTGTAACTTAAAATTACAAAAAAACTCTAAACAGGTATGAGCACGAAATCTCTATTGTGAATTTGACAAACTATCCAACTCAAGCGGATATTGACAACTTGGATAAGACCAATGGAATTCTTGGCAAGCTTGTGGGCATCCATTGGAATAAAATTCGAAATGATAATGTGCTTCCTCTAATTCATGGATCCAATCTGACGATACCAAGGCAAGCAGTTTATTCTAAAGAGCCAATTGCCATTGTGGGAATGAGCTGTCGGTATCCTGGGGCAAATAATTTGGAGGAATTTTGGAATCTGTTGTTCCAAGGGCAAGATGGTACTGGAAATCCTCCAGATTTCCGTTGGCTACGAGAACAGTCGAGCAACCGGGTAGCCGATGCGAGGAAAACTAATGCAGGATTTTTGAAAGTTCCTGTGGATGAGTTTGATGGTAAGTTTTTTGGAATTTCGCCAAAGGAAGTGCTCTTCATGGATCCTCAACATAGACTTCTTCATGAAGTCATGTGGGAAGGATTGGAGGACGCATGCATTGATCCTCACGAGTTGCGAGGGACTTCTGGTGCAGTATTTCTGGGATCCTGGTTGCACGACTACAGGGATATTTTAGTGGAAGGTGGGCTTGCAGAATTTTATCGGGTTTATATGGGAAATTCCATTGGGGCAGCGTCGGCAAGGTTATCTTTCTTGCTGGGTTTGACTGGACCCAGTATTGCCACAGAGTCTGGATGTAGTTCCGCCATGGTCGCTGTTCACTTGGCTTGTCGAAGTTTACAAAATGAGGAAACTAGTTTGGCGTTGGTGGGGGGAGTGAATTTGTTACTTCATCCGTTTGAAGAAGATATAATGCCAATGGTCATTTCTCCGGATGGTCACTGCAAAACATTTTCAGAGGATGCTAATGGCTTTGCCAGGGCAGAGGGATGTGGAGTACTGGTGCTCAAAAGGTTATCAGATGCTCTTAAGGATGGGGATAATGTGTGGGGTTTAATAAGAGGATCGGCAATTACTCAGGAAGGTGTGTCGCAAAGCATGGGGACGCCAACAGTTCACTGTGAGTCGCTTGCCATGAAGGAAGCTTTGGCGGATGGGGGAGTTGGACCGGAAGAGGTGTCTTATGTGGAAGCTCATGGAACTGGAACTATAGTAGGAGATCCTTTGGAGGTCGTTGCTATCGCTAAGGCTTATCAATCCCCGTGTCGAAAGGAGCCGTTGATTATTGGTTCCGTGAAAACAAATGTGGGGCACACTGAGTCATGTTCCGGGGTTACGGGTATAATGAAGGTGGTGTTGGCTATGAAAAATGAAGCGATACCGGCACATCTTCATTTGTCAAAGTTGAATTCACAAATTGATTTGGATGCTATTCCGGCTGTAATTCCAACGGAATTGGTGCCTTGGAAAAAGGTGAAGGGGATGAACAGACTTGCGGGTGTTAGCAGTTTTGGGATAACGGGAACTGATGCACATGTCATTATTGAGGAAACTCCACAGGGAAAAGAAAAGGGGCAAGTGGAGAGTAATAAAAATGCATTAAAGGCTGCTGGCTTGGAAAGGCCTTTGCATCTTTTAAAAGTTTCTGCCAAAACGGAGGAAGCGCTTGATGATTTGTTATCTCAGTACAAGGATGTTATGCAAAATAGCCAGGAGAACTTAAGTGACATTGCATATTCGTCAAATTTGGGTAGAGCAAACTTTGCTAATAGAGCTGTGATCATAGCGAGGAATAAGGAAGAAGTTGTTATGGCTATTGAAAAACAAAAATATTTACATGGGGAAGCAAAAGGGGACTTGGGGAAAGTCTGTTTTTTATTTACTGGTCAAGGGTCACAGTATTCAGGAATGGGGAAAACGCTATACGATACCAGTCCAGTTTTCAGAATGCATTTTGACTATTGCGAAAAAATTCTGAAGAATGCTTACCAAATCAGCTTAAAAGATATACTATGGTCATCATCGAATGACAATGAAGAGGAAATTTGCCGTACAATTTACAGTCAAACTGGAATATTTTGTGTGGAGTACGCTTTGTTAAAGATGTGGGAGTCTTGGGGTATAAAGCCGGATTACTGTTTGGGTCATAGTTTGGGCGAGTTTTGTGCTGCAGTTTGTACAGGGATTTTGGGCGTAGAAGATGCCATTAAATTGGTGGCGGAGAGGAGTCGTCTTATTGATTCCCTTCCACAGGGCAAAATGCTTGTTATTCAGGCAGACTATTCAGAAGTTAAAAGGAAATTAAGAAATTTCTCTGAAGTGGGTGTACTGGATATTGCAGCAATCAATTCTAATCAACAGACAGTTGTCGCTGGAGATTCTGAGGTTGTCCTAAACTTTGCCAAGGTTTTGAAGGAGGAACACAACATAAATTGTTTGGTCCTTGCGGCTACCCACGCGTTTCATTCAAAGCACATGGATCCAATCTTGGAAAAGTATAGGAGTGTGGCGAAAACAGTAAAATGTCAAATGGACGTCGGAAAATGTGAATACATTTCTGGAATGATAGGGAACTTGGCGACCTCAGGGAAGGTTGACTCGGAATATTGGGTACAACACACAAGGGAAAAGGTCAATTTTCTGCGTGCAAGTAAAAAAGCGGTCGAGTTGGGATGCCAAATATTTATTGAAATTGGTCCGCAACCTGTACTCTCAGCACTAACCATGATGAATACAGAAGACACTCCAACCGGAAGTAGCCTAGTGTGCCTGCCATCATTAAAAAGGAAGGAAGATGAATGGACAACAATTTTGGGAACACTTGGAAAGCTATACTTGAAAGGTTTGAGTATCGACTGGGTTGGATATGAGCAGTTTTATTCTCGGCAAAAAATTAGGGGACTTCCCCATTATCCCTTTATGGGGAAAAAGTACTGGCCTGATTTAATGCAGGTGACGGGCAACTCGATTCATCCTTTGGTTGGATCAGTGATCCCGAATGCTTCATCCACAAAAATATTTCAATGTGGGTTGAACCTCCGAACACAAGAATACGTCAAGGATCACGCTATCGGACAAACTGTCGTATTTCCGGGGGCAGGTTATCTGGAAATGTGTTTGGCTGCTGGACTTGCCACGATGGAAGGCGCGCTGGAATCTTTGGCCACACCAAGTAGACCAATGAAAGTAGAAAATTTACTGATTAAAGCTCCCCTTGCGTTAGAGGAAGGAAAAACTTGTCAAGTTCAAACCGTTGCTGAGTTAAATACTTCTGTGGATAACCCTAACGACTGGAATGATGTGTCAATTAAAATATTTCAAAGATTGGAAACTGATTGGTTGTGTCACGCAACGGCCACTTTTGTTCCTGTTCCAAGTGCAGAGGAATTGAAGAATTTGACGGGAGAGTTTACGGAAGAAAGTTTTCTGCTTACTTTGGGGACCCCTTCGAATGATGACCAAGTGATTGAAAAGGGATATGAAAAGTTGGCGTCAATTGGCTTGAAATTTGGACCAACTTTTAAAAGTCTCGAGAAATTGTGGAGGGAGGGCGAAAATCCAAAGCGTTTACTAGCTAAGGTGAAGATACCTCCACAGCAAAATGATGGTGAAGGTTACGTCATTCATCCAGCGGTACTGGATGCCATGATCCAAGCAATTATGATGCTCCACGTAACCAACAAGTTGAAGAATAAGTTATATGTACCGATTCGAATCGGAAAGTTTTTATGGCTATCAAATGGTTTGACGGAGGATAAAGACAGGTATATTCATGTTTTCGAAAGTTCTAATAGCATCAAACCGGAAGTGACATCTGGACCAAGTACTGTAACAGCCTTATTGGTGGATTCCTCCGGAAAAGCATTAGCTTTAATGGCTGACGTGGAACTGATTGACACAACTGTTAAAGCTGTGGAAGCTGTTTTGGAACAACAAACAAGTCAAATGACTGATTTATGGGAGGAGTCCTGGCGTCCTAAGTTAGGTCATTGTCAGCATCGCCACGACTTGTCGCTCTGTGGCAAGGCTGAAATCTTCGACAAAGAATACTACCAACATATTTACCAAAGTTATAATGAAGTGCCAGCCGATCTGGCTTTAATGTTCAAAAATTTAGAACAAATGGTATACTTGAATATTCTAAGAGCATTTCACAAATGTGGATGGGAAGTGCCTCCCATAGGAGAAATATTTCAAGAAGATGACTTACTCAGCCAACTTTGCATTCAAAAAGAGCGTTCCAAGCTGTTTAGATATTTTTTACGAATTCTCGAGGACGAGGGTATTTTAAAGGAGATTAGAACTTCAAATTCTTCCAGTCCCCAGTGGAAACTTGAGCAAGTGCCACCCACACTTTCCCAAGTTGACCACCAACTTAGCATGCCCGTTTACACAGAAGAATTAGTCAAAATGTTTAATCCCACCTTACTCTTTGCAAAAATTGGAGAAAATTACAGTGAAATTCTTCAAGGAAAACAGTCCGCTCTCCCAATTCTTTTTCCTGAAGAAGGTGTCACCAGCTCTAGTCCATCTGCAGGGATAAGAGAGTGGCCACCAGTGTCCGAATTTTATAGAACATATGGCGACGTCGCAAAAGTATTTGAAACTTGCCTTGATGTGGCCGCCCTCCAATTGCATAGCTGCAAGAAACATTCACCTGGAACTAAAGATGTTATGCGAATATTGGAATTTGGAGCTGGAACGGGTTCCTTAACCGAAGGATTTTTGAAGCTAATCGATGACAATGGTATTGACGTGGAATTCTATTATACTGACATCTCGGCCGCGTTTTTCCCGGCTGCGGAAAAGAAATTTGAAACGCACGCGAAAAAGATAACATTTAAAAAGTTGAACATTGAAGAGGATCCCATATCCCAGGGATTTCCTCCAAATTACTTTGATAATGTAATGGCCTCTGAAGTGCTGCACGCAACGCGCGACATTTCCCAAGCACTGAAACACTGCAAAATGCTACTTCGACCTGGTGGCAAGCTTTGGATTCAAGATATGACTAGAGTGAGTAGACCCATTACCTATTTATTTGGACTATTGGACGGATTTTGGCGATACGAGGATTTTGATTTGAGACAGGATCACTGCACCTTGTCCACCCAGAAATGGATTGAGTGCTTTGACAAAGCGGGATTCGACGTTCTGCCTGCGTTTCCTTGTTTAAATAACCACCATTCAGTTTTTATAGCTTACAATAGACAAGAAGACGTACTTTGTCCATTGTTGAGATCTCTAGATAAGCCCGTCGAGAAAAGTTCAAAAATTTGGATAACCTTCCATTACGAAGATAGCCCAACGTCAAATTATTTACTAGAAAGATTACAATCTGTAGAAAATCGGCATGTTGTGAAAGTCACTCGGGGTCAAATGCTTCAAAGTGTTAATGATGGGTTATCAAACTGGAGTTTCAAAGTAAACCCAGCATCCGAGAAAGATTTTTTCTCAGTGATTGAGGCATGTAGTAGCAAGACAACAATTGAAGGTGTACTCTACTGTTGGTCCCTGGACAAAACTTGCAAAAGTCAGGACACTCTACTTCAACCTTACTTTTACTTGATCAAAGCAATCTTACAAGTGAAACAAAGTCAGTTGCCAAGACTAATGACTTTGGTGAATGGAGTGTACAGCTTACCCGTGGAAAATAATTTAGGACACTGGTACGCAAGCACAGTTTCAGGGATGACCAAGTCTGTGAGAAATGAGCGGATTGATTTTAGTCATTGCTGTTGCATTGATATTGGAGGGGAGGATGTGTCTCAGGAAATCGGGGAACAAGTATTTTTGGAACTGTGGAGTGTGGACAAGGAGCCTAAAGTTTGTTTCCATGAAAAGACAAGATATATTGCGAGAATTCAAACGATGAAACCAACCCTATCAGATTTAAAGCTTCCTGGAAACTGTTCATTGGACAGATTTCAATTAATTTTACCAGAAACAAAGTTAATAGATGATTTGGAGTTTGGACCGTTGGACCCTCTAATCCTAGAAGCAGGAGAGATCGAAATTCAGGTGAAGACGTCAGCTCTCAACTTTAGAGATGTTTTTAGCATTCTGAAACCCACAGAAAAGTTTAAGGATTGTAATGCTGTGGGATTTGATTTTGCGGGGGTGGTGAAAAGGGTAGCACCTGAAGTAACAAAGTGGTCCGTTGGAGATCGGGTGTTTGGAGTGAACGTCAATGGAGCTGCACTGCCAAGTCATTTAAAAGTACATGAAATTGATGTGCTTCCGTTGCCTGATGGAATGACATTTTCGGACGCTTGCACTCTTCCAGCTGTGGTTGCGACGAGTTACTATTGCCTTGTAGATGTCGCCAAGATAACAGCGAACGACACAGTTCTCATTCACACGGCGTCTGGAGGTGTGGGCTTAAGTGCCATCGAAATTTGCAAAAGTGTTGGATGTACAATAATAGCCACCGCCGGAAGCAATCGGAAACGGAGTTACTTGAGATCTCTTGGAATTGAACATGTTTTCCATTCCCGAAATACTCAGTTTAGTGAAGATATTCTTGAAGTGACCAATGATCGTGGGGTGAACGTGGTGCTGAACTCGTTGACCGGAGAAGGATTTAAGGAGGCCACACTAAACTGTTGCGCCAAGAATGCCCGTTTTGTAGAAATGAGCAAATTAAATGTTTGGACACCGGAAGAGGTTCAGGCACTTCGACCGGATATCAACTATACCACAGCAGATTTGTCTTCCATGGAGCAACCCGAATGGCGTCGATTGATGACGACACTGAGAGAACTTGCTGATAAAAAGGTGGTGAATCCAATACCCTACGTGAGATTTGATGGGGTTCACATTCGAGAAGCACTTCACTACATGCAAAAAGCCAAGCATATTGGAAAGGTGGTTTGTGTAATGCCGGAAGTGAGACTAGAAAACGGAAGGAGTCAAGTTCACACCCCAATTTTCAATGAGCATGCTACCTACTTAATTTCTGGTGGGCTGGGAGGGATCGGATTTACGGTTTGCCGGTGGATGGTGGAAAGAGGTGCAAAACATGTGCTTTTGGCGGGACGCAATCCTCCAAATCCGGAAACGCAAACGTCTATCAATAAATTGAATGGGGAGCTGGGAGCCAATGTACATGCTGCAAAACTGGACGTTGGGGACTTTAGTCAGTGTATGGACCTCATTTTCAGAAAAATTCCAGAGGAACTAGGATTACCTCCTTTGAGGGGCATCATGCATGCTGCGGGAACACTACATGACGGACTTGTTGAAAACCAAAACTGGCCAAAGTTATCCAGCACATTCAACTCTAAAGTTGATGGTACCTCAAATTTGCACGAGTTGACAAAGACTTTGAGCATGGAGCACTTTGTTCTCTTTTCTTCTATGGCGTCCATGTTTGGAAGCCCTGGTCAGAGTAACCACGCAGCAGGAAACCATTTTGAAGACACTATAGCTTTCTACCGGCACTCAATCGGGCTGCCAGCCACAACAGTGAACTGGGGACAGTGGGGTGAAGTGGGAATAGCAAAGGAGGTGGAGCTACCCGGATTAAAACCCTTTTCTAATTTACAGGGTCTGTCAGCTTTGGAATTTGCACTCAAGTCCCATCGCATCCAAACCGGGGCACTTTGCATCGAATCATTTGCCCTTTTCACAAAGCTGTTCCCGCGAATTTCCAGCGTGATAGATGAGCGTGTGTGGAAATCCAAAACTGGAGGTGGTGCTAGTCGTGCAATGAACTTGCAAAGCGCAGAGTTCTGGCAACAATACGATGCCCTAGAAACAATGGAAGAGAAGATGATAATTGCCAAGGAGAAAATTAGCTACATTGTAAAAACTATTTTGAAATTTGACGAATCTGATGTGATAGAAGAAAATACACCATTTCAGGAAATGGGAGTGGACTCGTTAATGTTTGTAGAGTTGAAGAATGCACTCCAATCTCTCCTTGGAAGCCGAATCACGGTGAATGCTAATGCGCTGAGAGACTGCAACACAATCAATTTACTTGCAGGTAAGGTTGTAAGGCTCATTGAAGGTAGGGAAGTTGATCTTGACGACAAAGTTCCAACGTCCGAAGAGGTAGCTCAGCTTATCAAAGAAGATTGTCTGCTGCCCGAACACATTCACAGTAAACCAGACCAGCAAGTTACAGATGTGTCCACAATATCAGTGGTTCTCGTAACCGGATGTACAGGAACATTAGGCCCTTATATTTTGAAGGAACTCACATCGAAACCGCAAGTGTCACAAGTTATCTGTCTTGTCCGGCCTACTAAAAACCTTACTGGAGAAGAGCGCCTCCTAAATATTTTGAAGGAAAGGGAGCTTATCAACCAAGTCGAAATGAATAAAATTCGCTGTGTAAACGGAAACGTGGCACTAAAAAATTTAGGCATGAAACCAATGGAGTGGGAGGAGCTATGCAGTAGTGTTGACGCTGTATTCCACAGCGCTGCAAGCGTGCAGCATGTGGAGCACTACAGAAAACGCGAAGGGGGAGACCTGACGCAAAGAAATGACATGCGAGCAGTGAATATTGACGGCACCAAAAATGTTTTGGAATTTGCGTGCACTGGAATTAAATTGAAACATGTATACTGCGCATCCAGTCTGTTAGCTGTAGCCACTGTGGATGCCAACGGTACATTAAATGACAACTGGCCAGAGGCCACAGATTTTGATGGAGTTACAACGATAGCTTATCCAGCAACCAAGTTTGTTTGTGATGTGCTCCTAAAACAAGCCGTTTTGGAACGGGGTATTCCCGCCAAAGTCTTTCGACTTCCTTTAATAGTCGGTGACTCCAAAACCGGGCGATGCATCCTTGACCAAAACCATTACATCCTTCGATACATGTTCATCTTGCAACAGGGAATGATGCCTAGTAACCCAATGCCAGTTGCCATGCTTCCCGTTGACATTTGTGCGTGGGCGTCAGTAAATATATTTTTCAATGAACAGGCTCCCCATGACATTTACAATATTTGTAACAAGTGTCCAGACACAGACCAGCAGTTTGTAGAGGTCGCCTCCAGATTCGGATGCAAGGTTGATGTTGTCGAGTTTTCTGAATTTTCCAAGAAAATTAGGGAGAGCACGGATGCAGATTCACCTTTGGCAATTTTTAAAGAAATTTATAAAAATGATGACGATCTCATGGCAACTTATAGTTCAGCCCCGGCATTAAGACATTGGTTATTAGAGGCAGGAGGAGATCTTAGTGTTTTGGTGAGCAAGAAATTGGAAAAGGTGCTACCAGAAATGTTTACAGATAGTAGTTATCTGGAGTGCACAATGGAGTACATTTACAGAGATTTATGCTTTGCTAAAAAGCAGGGATGGTTTGAAAAGTTTAATTTATAATTTCCATACGATATTATACTCCAGTTGCAATATACGCCACGCGAGGATCACAATGACATTTTTAACGTAATTAAATATGTGTTTTAATTTAGTTGCTTTTACCAGTGACTTTTACTGATTATTATATTCGGTTTTTAAAAACAAATATATTTTTAAAAAATCGTGTGCATAGTAAGTTTAGTATTGCAACAGATAAACCATTTTTTATTAACACAAAACATCATTTTCGACTATTCCAATACACAGACCCAGTGCTACCACTTCCTCTTCAAAACGTTTCATAATAGCCTCTACATCAGATTTGGAAACATATGCATTATCTCCTTGCACTAATGCTCGGCATTTTCCAGCGTAGCTATAAATAGCAACCGTCAAACCTGCAAAAATACAAATTTAACATTTCATTCTTATATTTTATTCAAAAATATATATTGTGATATCGATAGTAATTAAATGATTGAAAACTTAAACATTTCGACTACTTGTATCTCACCCAAAGTATATTTACAAGGCATCCAGGCTCCAAACTCTTTAATCCGATCACCACCAAATACAGTGATCTCCTCAGCCGACATTGGAACATTTGTGAACCCCATTTTACAATGCATTGCTGCAATCAAGTGTTTTTTCAGAAATCCTGGCGTAAGTCCAATAATTCTCTCATACATATAAATCGACAAAATATCTATCCCAACCAAATCCATATTCATCAATTCATTATGATTAGCATGTAAACGGCTCACTGCATCATTCTTATGATCTCCAACACAAGAGGGCAACACAACTACACCATATCTATTTCTAGGATGCTTATCCGGATAAGGTAACATTGCAACTGGAACTAATGCATGGTAAAACTCTGGTAATTTTGTTCCCTCCTGTTCTGATTTGTATCGCATGGCGTTTCTATATCCCGCTCCCAAACAACTTAAGAGCACAGTAGTTAACCCAGTTTTGTACGACTTGTGAATTTTCTTCAAAGCATCCAATCTTAACGGTCTGGACCACAGGAAATGCTTAGGTCCTGTAAGGCTCTTTCCGGGTAGAAACCAGCGATTATATTGATTATCCAAGTAAGGCAGCTGCTTCATAAAACCGATTTTTGGAATATTATTAAACGCCACAACATTTTTCAGCAAAGATAAAATTCCTTCAATAATCCAATGTTTCTTATCATTTTCACTCCCCAAAGGATTTACTGTAAACTCAAATGGCTTATCTGCCATCTCATCTCGAAAACTTAAAGCACTGGAAACCCCATCCATGATGGAATGATGTAACCGAAATATACAAGCATAGTGGTGGATTTGCTCGTCTTGTCCGTAAGTTACTTTCGGTAAAATGATAAGCTCCCAAGGTGGAAATTCTTTTGACATTGGGTTGTCTTGAAGAGTGCCCATGTAATCCATTATTTCATTTTCTGTCCATGTTTTGTTCTTATCATTGACGTTATCCATATCACGGACTTGGTGGTCAGTCTTAAAATTTTCAACGTTATCCCAGACAGCAACTCCAAAAACATTTATTAGACTTCGTGACATTTTCCCTTGGATTACTGAACTGTTACATGACTTTCGATATGTTTCCTTGATTTTTTCCACGTTACAATTTCCTTCCATGATAATTAACAAAGGCACCATGGATGAATTTGCGTAGACTTCATGCGACCAAAAAGAGTCGGTAGAACTGGCTAAAAATCTTTTTCCTCTGTAAAATATTTGGATGTGGATCCAAACAAGTAGTCGGGGTATTCCAATTATTAAAAATAGTATTATCACTAATGGTATTAATGGTGATCCAATTATCCAGCACGTTATCAACTGAATAGTAAAAATTAACCATTTTAAGAAATTGCTTCTTTGCTTGGGTTGTTGGAATGGCTGTACTTTGGAAATTTTCTCGGATACCACTTTATTTAAAGGCACTTGACTATCATCGTCTTTGGCAGCTTTCGATTTCATTTTTCAGGCTAAAAATATTTTGAAGTGGAAAAAGTGGTAATGAACCCAGACAGTTTGAAATGAAACTGAAGATGCACCCGTTCAAAACGATTCTTTTATATAAACCAGTTTTTCTGTGGGGTTTGATAAAATTTGCATTGAATTTTCTTTTTCAGGTTTTGTTCATTTTACCTGATCCTGAGAGGGAAAAATTTCCAGACATTCCCATTTCTTGTTTCGAAGCATAATTAATTACATAAAATAAAAGATTATCTATATTTCTTCAAGTATGCTTGGAAGCACTGAGCCGTGCTATCAAATTTTGGTGCTTGAGATCATTAATACTACAAACCACCAAACTGTTGACTTATGCAGTTCTTATTGTCTTGCATGAGTGCATAATTATGTCTAGAATTTCTACCTCATTGTACCTCAAGTATTATGGAATATCATTTCTAAGATTAATTTGTAAGATAAGTAGTCTTGCTCACGAGCATTTTCCTTTTAAGATAATTAAAACCAGAACCGAGAGAAAGAAATAAGAAATCTGATTGACTTTTTCCTTCTAAAAGCAAAACCCCTGCACAATTGTGTGGTACCTGGAATGAATGATAATGACAAACTGGGTGTATTCAGTATTAAGAAGACAAAGAAGCACCGAATTTATGCACACTAAGTAATTACGATAAACAATAAAAATGATACGATCAGTAACGAAATGAATGGCGTTTTTTTCTACTTGGGTTTTCAGTTTTATGATTATGAACAGAAAAAGTTAGGAAGAAAAAATATAAGTTAATTTTACGTTTAGTTTCATATCTTTTTCCTCGGTTTATTTAGAAAACTTTAGATTAAAATATTTATTTTCAGTACAGGATTAAAACTAGAGTCAAAACGCCAGAACGGCTTAATCCAAAGTCCTAACATTACGTTCCTTACAGCTGGTTGTCCCAATTCCGATATCGCTGACCAACTGTGTCGGCACAACGTGCAAACTAAAGTCCTTGATTGACATTAGCGGAAATCTGATCAGAGTAATCACCTTTTTCAGAACCATCCTTAAATTCTCCGGATTTTTGGGGATCTCATCCTTATCGCATTGATGGGATGCCCATCTACAAACAATAAAATTGACAAAATAAATTTTAAAATCGCAATACAAATCAATACTGGTATCGTATTTAAAAAATTAATTATGAAGTTGGATGATTATGAATGAGAAATTATTGAGAACAACACATTACCACAAGAAAACCGTGCAAGGAACCTGATGAAGGATAAATAAATCCGAAACCGGTAGTTCCAACGGTACAAGATATTTTTGTATGTGTTGTTATTTCTCATTCATAATCATCCAACTTCATAAATAAAAAATTATTGGTCAATAATTGTATGTGTCCCAACTCAAAACTCACCTTAAGATACTCTGAAACAACTCAACCTCCCCAACATTCAGCTCATCATGCTCCACCAAACTGCACAAATTATTATAGCTGATATTCAAAAAGTCCAGTTCCTTCACCACCGCGAATCCCCTTCGTAAAACATACTTCCAAGAAATATCCGCCAAAGTGTCATCATTCAACTTCTTCGCCGCCTGGAAAATGCTAATAGCCGTCTTATCCCCCACACTCCTCTTCAACAAATCTACACACTTCTCCTCCAAACACGCGACATCATACGCCTTCGCAATAAAGCAGACACTTATCACCTCCTCAAAACTCTCGTCCAACTGTTCCGTGTACAAAAATTTCAAAAGATTTCGAAACGCTCTCGCATCACA
>JAQFZG010002928.1:0-14953 GCA_034695465.1 Entomobrya nicoleti | reverse complement strand
TTGTATTGTTCAAGTGTTTCCAAACTTATTGCGATTATTATTATGTTTTCATGTGTAGATTGGGATAGAACCCAACTGGGACGATAAGATATGGCCCATGACCACAATTCCTTTGATTCCATTTCAGACACCACAATTCCAAGTTTATTCGTGGCAACTTGGTAATTCTCTTGATTTGTGTTCCATCGCCAGAGCTTATAAATTTTGTGGTAGCGTTTGGGTCGGAGTAAATACAAATACTGCTCAAAGTTCCATGGTCTACTGTGTACTGAAAAATTGAAGAATAAAATCGTAGTGCAAAATAAGCTTCTATCCAGGAATGTTGACGCACAAAGTCGTGATTTATTGTGTATTGTGTGTGCTGCTAAACCAGTGTAATTATCTTTTAATGCTAAATAAAGTGGCATATTTCTTAAATCATGTCTCTCAAACAATACAGGTAAATACCGAAATATAATAGCTGGTATAGATATTGGTAGTAAATCAATATTGTTAAACAAATGTACATAAGTTAAACAGGTAGAGCATTTTGGGAGAACAGAGTGCAGATCAATGTCTGGTTTGTTCGAATGAGACAAATGCGCGGACCTAAGATGGCTAAACTCTTCAGTTGTAATGTATCCTCCGGTAACTTTGCCTAGGAGTATAAAATATATCACATAAAACTCAATTTTAAAACTCATACTTCAGTAATAAACTTAATTAATGTTAACTTTTAAAATGTTTTATATTTCCTAATTTATTTTTGCAATCTGAACACTAAATAAATGAAATTTATATGTAAAATTTAAACTATAACACAATCGTAATTATTTTCAATGAAGTATTCCTATCCGCTAGTTTTTGGGAATGAGGATTTTTATGGTTTGTTAATTTTTATGCACAGGACAGTAAATTTATACGCTACTAGTACGCATAATAACCCTTCAAGTCATATAACTTGATTGACACACTTGTTGCCGAGTGCAAGGTTTGTGTGCTTTTTTAAATGTTTATCAATTATTTACGATGGACAACCTTTTAAATTTGAAGACAAATTAGTGGAGAACTTACGTTAGTATGATATAAAAATGTTTAGCGGCACTTACAAACATATTTTACTTCAAGTCAAGTGGACACTTTATTAAGCTGCGTTGAGTTGAAAATATCAATTTATTCTACCAGAATTCCACACAAGAGTCCAAAGAAGAAACTAGAAAGCGTAGTCACTAACGAGGTGGCCATTGGGGATCCTCACACGATATTTGGCAGTGAAGAATTCTAAAAATGATATGGTAACTTTAATGTTAAAGTGACATTGTTTTTAGAGTACTATTTTTGTATGCACTATGCAGCGAAACTTATGCGTAAACGCCAGGTAAAATCAATACAAATGAATATTATCATATAATGTGGAAGAAAGTAGAATACTATTATTGATTTTTGGAGCTGACCCATTAAGCGACCAAGTTTATAAATTCGTTAAATTTTTATTCAGTACACAAATGAGCTATATTTTAATGCGGAAGTCAGTAGTCTTTACATTTTCAATACAACGAATCCAATTTAAACGTTTTAGGCTCATTTCAAACGACTTTCGTCAAAAATTTATGTTAAGCTCCATAAAATTTTACTTTTAATTTTAATTCAATAGATATCAATTTTATTTACATTTCATTAAAACTAATACGTATATTAAACATAACTACCCAGTAAATGAAATAAATCTATGCGAATTTTAAATCGAATAAATAAACTTGCCACTAACCTAATTGCCCTGTGCCAACCCAGACCCTCCATTTACATGTCCCATTCCCACACCTGAATTACCAAATGCACTAGCACTTGGTACACCACCGAAAAATCCATTTCCACTCTCCTCCCCAAATTCCTTCCGATGCCCATCCGCCTTATCCCCAAACATATTTTCTGTCTTGGCAAACAAAATCTGTTCACTTAAATCTTCCTTTAATGCAGCCAATCTTTCCGTAATTACCTCGATTCTCTTCGGATCTACATTAAAATCATTTAGTTCTATATTCCTTATCATTTCCCTACACTCATCCAGATTTTCCTTAACCCAATCTATTTCCACACCATCTCCCTCCCATTTTCCCAACATAGCTGTTATATCCCTTATATCGTTCTCCCACAACCCAACCATCTCCTCCGATACTACATGGTCTTCTTCCACCATACTAACATTTTCCCTTCTAACAAAGCCCCACAGCTTTCCACCCATATGCATTACCACCCTCCCCAACATCAAATTCCCATCCACCTCATCAAACAACCTTGGCTCAAAATAAGGTATGTATATCAAAGTAGACTTTTCTCCCTTGCATGCCACAGACTCCCTACCATTAAAACTAACTGGTGTACATTCTTCATTCTTGTAATTATCTTCGACCAAATGGAAAGGATCTCCACGAGAAGATGTTCGTACAAGGTCGTTTGGCTCGATATTCCTGAAAACTGCAATTCTTGATTTTCCAGAACTGCAAGTAATACCATCGGTAGAATATTTTTACTTTTTTTTAAATATTATAGAGACACTTCTGCAGTTTTCTAAACTTGCGTTGGTATCCTTATAAATATTGGGCGAGAAAACGAAAATAAATTTATATTCTTGGCCATGCAATTCTGCTACTAAAAATTAAGGGAGTTTTTAGACGTTTATTGAATAGTACTCTTTAATTTTTCACATGCTGTCAAAACTTTAACTTCAGAGATCAAAGACATACATAATCGTTTTGTACACTAGGCCAATCGCTAGGCCAATCTGCAATAACAAACAAAATAATTGCAAGATGTTTCTTCTTCTTTCATGTCAAGATTCAATTATAACATTCTAACCCATTAAATCTGTTTTGCGTGTTGGACTTCGAAGAAAATTATATAATTTTAAATGAACTAAAACTAATCCATTGAAATTTTTAAATCTGTAAAAGTAACAAACTTCGATAACAAAACATGTAAAGGCTACTATAAAAAGTTGCACGACGAAATAAAATAACCGGAATATACTCCTTGAAATCTCACTGTCAGAATTTGATGAGTTTGCGTTGATGGGACTGTCGTACTTGCTGCTTTTTGTAGTGCGAATTTTCATCAAATGTAATGAAACAAAGCTATTCCACCATTCGACTATTCCAGAGGACATCATACTACCAAGCCTTTGAAATATAAAGGTAGGCACGTATCCAGTAAAGATGTAACCAAAGTAATTTTTGATTAAAATATCCTTTCCAATTGATAATTTTCTGACTCCTTTTTGTCTCAGACTTAGCTCCCAATGTCTTATTAGGGAGTCTTCTTCCACGAAAGCACTATTTTGACACATTTCGAGTTCTTTTAAAGCTAGAATTTCGGTCGTGGTATCCTTGAAGTATTGTGGATCAGGTCGGTCCACATTTAGTTGGATTTCTTTAAAATTATATTTTCTTCGAATATTTTGTGCTGTTTCATAGACAGGCTTTAGCCAAAGTTTAGAGTTATTTTGAATGTATTGATATTGATTTGGTAATTTATGTTCAAGAGCAAATGCAATGTAGTCTTTTTTCAGTTTTGACTCCACGATCATATAAGTGAAATTTGCAATTGAAAACCGAATTTCGTGATTATTGCTGAAGCCTAACTTAATGCATTCTCGTACATAAGTCAAGTTCAGATTGCACCTAGAGTAAATCCACATGCGACCTGGCATAGCCAGAACAGAGTAATTTGCCTCAATTAATTGACCAAAATATTTAAATGGTTGAAATTCCTTCGGTACCATTAGCTCAAGCATATTGTCATTCTTGTATGCATTGCTGATAACCAAAGCGCACAAGAGTGAACTTCCTGTCAATATTTTTAACGATTGACAAGCCAAGAGTTTTTGTCCATAAGGTGTAGACTGCTCAAGAAGTGATTTTATAACGGACATTAACACTTCAAAGCCCGTAACAACTGGCTTGTTAATATTTGAATTTGCAGTATAACTTTTTTCTATGAAGTGCGCGACTATTGGAACAATAATTCCCAACACTACAGTTATTGCTGTCCAAACAGGAGATTCGAAACCTTTTGTGAAGGTACTGTAGTATTCGCTTGAACGAACAAATGTGTCTCCGCAGGCAATAAATCTGATTTGAGCTAACGGATTTGATACAAAATATGACATGCTATCTGTTTCAATACCTGGCAAAACTTTAACCACTGTACTTGGTGAGCCACCGTACTTGTTTTCCAGTACAAAATTGGCGCCTAAAATGCTCTTCCAGATGACCCAAGTCTTTAGACACAACAACGCCTTTTCTAAAGTAAAACGAGAGATTTTAGTAATTCCTAATTCGAGTGCCCTGCAGTCCTTTAAATGATTAGATTGCGTTACGATGCTTCCTGTAATAACCCATCGTGATATATTTCGTCGGTTTAGAATCTCGTTTTGAAATCGTCGTACAATGTTTAGAATGGAAAGAGATTGAATATTTTCATCAATTGTAATATCTGCAAACTTATGTATGCAAATTGGTAGCATGAAAAATGTTTGATTTTTTCCTTGCAGCTCAAAGACACTGATTGCAATGATGACAACATTGTATGCCTCCGGTTTAACCCATTCATTTCGATTAAAACTTATCCAAATCCTTAACTGTTGCGGTTTCAGTTTTGAAATAACTATAGCAAAACGGTCACTATTAGAATATTTGGTTTCACGCTTAACTTCTTGCTTCCACAAACTATAAATTTCTTTATACCTGTCAGGGGGTAGAAAGTGTACAAGTTGCTCCATGTTCCAAGGTCGGGTATTTGAGATGAACTCAAATTTATTTAGTAAAATTTGGTTATACAAGTTGAAGCTTTTATGTAAAAACTTTGACGAATAGAATTGCGTACAATTTCTTGGATTAGTTGATTTAGTACTAAATCCAAAACTCACTGGATCATATTTTATATCTGGTGCTAACACTGGAAAAACACGTCCTATCACCACTGGACTCATTATAGGTTTTACGTTAGCGTTCTTGAATAATTTAATGTAAGTAAAACAATGTTGGCAGGATGGCAGATTATAGGGCAGATCAAAATTGAAAATACTAGATGATATAGAGTAGTATATCAATGAACTTCTTTTATTAATGGGGTAAATGTTCATAGAGACTTCATTTCCGCATGAAAAATCTCCTAGTACTAGCATTACTATACCCAAATATGGGAACATTATTACTAAAGCATTTGAAATGCTGATAAAATAAATGTGGCCATGTTATATTTTTTTTTATTATCCGATGCAATAAAAGTTTTAAAGACCGCAGTTTCATATAACTGCTTCGAAAACCGACAAAACCAATTGCGATTACTTGCAATGACATTCCTGTAGTAAAACATAATTTTTAAACACTAAAAGCAATAAATGTACGTAATGATCACAATAGATTTCAATATTGTATTGTATAACTAAACCATTTCTTCGTGAATTAGTATATTTAAACAAATATGTACTTACTAATTCACAATGTAGTACTTTTTATATTATTACAAACGAATTCAACAAGCAAAATTTATAGTTACGTATATGTATTCCACTCAATATTTATTGTTGGGCTAGGAAAACAATAGTATAGCTATGTAAGATACATATGATGAGTTATATTCATCGAAAAATATAAGTTAGGTTGGTAGGTGTTAGTAATTTTCATTTATTTTTATTCATGATAAAATATAATCAAGATAATTGTAAGCCTATTGTTGTAGAAAATCATAAGAACGTAATATCTGGAGGTTGTTTAAGCCCACTTCCATAAAAAACAAAATAAATATCGTAAATTCTTTACCAAAATAAATATACTTTTTTAACTTCCTTTGTTGAAAACTAATGGCTTAGTTCTTAAAATTTTGTATGTTTGCCATTTGTTTAAATATACGTAAAGTTGTCAGAATATTTTAACAAATGCTATGACATCAAGGCAGTTCATCCTTGGACTTCGTTACTATATGGTTTATTTATGATTGAACAAGATATGCCATTTTAATATATTTTCAGAAGATAGCCATTTAAATAAAACATTAACAAAATTTCCATGTATTTGAATAGGTTTAGTATTAATGAGGTAAAGGAAGGTATATACAATGGTTTCTAAGAGAATTCAGAGACGAAGGTTTCTGCAGATTACTGTTCATTATTTAGCCATTTGGGGTTAAAATATTCAATGGAAATTACCAAGACCTATGAAAAACAATGCCAGAAAGAAACTCGACGTGAGGAATGGTCATCTTGGGTTTGAATGCTTCGAAGATTGCTATACAAATATATTAGTCCCGTATCAACAAAACGTTTTCCCAATTCCTTTGGTTGAATAGAAAAATATTTCCAGAAATAAAGTAGTTAATATAACCACGTTTCCATTTAGAGGCTGTGGTTATGTAATTAATCAATTTAGTTAACAAATAATTTCGTACGCAAACTCAAAATTTTAAGATCAAAAACAAATTCTGCGATCCTTTATAATTTACAAATCATAGTTGAATAATTAAATACTAAAACGAAACCAAGACCAACTAATGTGTATCAAAAATTTGTAAGCACACATATCAAATTAATTGAACTTGCAAGTAAAGAGATGAAACATGAATCAACTCTTTAAATTACTAATTAAAGCCACCCAAAGTTTAAAATATGTCAATTTTGCTCAAAAGATTTTTACTATCAAATATTAAATGTTTCCACTTAAAAAAATTCGACAGCTAAATTAAATACATGTTTAAAATACTATATAAGTTTAAAACTACTTGAAAAATTATGTTGCTGTAAAGAAACTCGACTAAAAATACGATCAAAGCTTCATCTTCCAATATCAAAACCAAGTAAAACATCAGAAAAAAGCTTCTAGACTTTTCATCCTTTAATCGAGTTTTTCTTTCAAAATACTCCGCATACTCTTTGTTATAGTTTATTGTCCGTTCAGATCTAGTTCGTACTTGAAGCAAGTGAACGGACGCAAATTCATTCCACCAATCCAAAATACCCGATGTCGTCACACCTTTAATTCTTTTGAGTATAAATGTAGGCACCCAACCACGTATTACGTATCCCATATATGTATCTATTAAAATATCTTCCCCCACAAATATTTTCGCTACTTCTTTTTGTCTTAAAAGCGATTCCCATCTTCGAACACTTCTATCTTCTGAAATAAAAGCGATATTATCACATTTTTCTAGTTTCTCCAGCAATAAAATTTCAGCATTGGAGTTAACATAGTTAATATAATGTTGCTCGGTTCTTAATGTTCCAGCTTCAGGTTTAGAATATTTTTCAATTATTTCCAGCATCATTATTTCCTTCACAGGTTTCATCCAAAATCTGACAAGATCGTTTACATAATGGTATTTTGCAGAAAAACTTGGATGCTTTGAGTAAATCGAAATATTTACCTTGTCACTAATATTCAAATCAAATTTGCCATTATTATTATAAGCCATTTGAAAACATTCCAAGAGTTCATTAAGGTTTCCATTGCATGGTGGGGGTATTTTCACCCGGTCTGGTAAAGTAAATATTGAGTAGTTTGCATCCCTCAATTCCTCAAAATGTTTAAAAGGTTGAAACTTTTTGGGATTCATCAACTCGTACATATTGTCATTTTTGTATGCATTACTCAGAACCAATGCACAAAGTAGTGTAAACCCAACCAATATCTTAACCGAATGGTTTACTAATATTTCCGATTTAAATGGCGTGGACTGCTCCAAAAGAGTTTTAAAAATGGAACCCACTATTTCTACCCTTTTTGAGCTAGTTTTAAATTCAAATGTGAAAACGTGCAAAACAAGCGGCACCAAAATACCTTCAAATATAATAATTGCCATCCATAAAGATGGATTAAAGCTTCGAATGAAAATATAATACGGTCCTTGTCTCCGAAGAAATGTGTTTCCGCAAGCTATAAATCTAATTTGTGTTAAAGGATTTTGAAGGGAAAATGGCACGCCAGTGTTTTCGATATCATGTGTTAATTGAATATAAGTAGCTGGTGGACTTCTATCGTTTTTCAGCTGAAAGTTTTTTTGTAAAATGTTTTCCCATAGATACAAATTTTTTAAACAGCTTAATAAATCATCTAAACTAAAGCGTACAATTAATTTTCTGAAATTTGCATTTTTACATTCCTTTGGAAACGGACTTCTTAGACCACCTTTCATAATATGCCATGGTCGTGATATATTCTCAGTTTTTACAAGTTTATTATCAAAATCATTCTGAAGTTGAGAAAGCGAAAGTGGGAAAACTTTAGCGGTTATTGTTATTAAACATGATTCACAAAGTGGGAACATAAACTTCTGATTGTCGTGTTCAAGGGTTTCCAAACTAATTGCCATTATTATTATGTTTTCATGTGTAGATTGGGATAGAGCCCAACTGGGACGATAAGATATGGCCCATGACCACAATTCCTTTGATTCCATTTCGGACACTACAATTCCAAGTTTATTTGTGGCAACTTGGTAATTCTCTTGATGTGTGTTCCACCTCCACAGTTTATATATTTCGTGGTAGCCCTTGGGTGGGAGTAAATACAAATACTGCTCAAAGTTCCATGGTCTACTGTGTAATGAAAAATTGAAGAATAAAATATTTGTGCAAAGTGAGTTTTTATCCAGGAATGTTGACGCACAATGTAGTGATTTCCTGTAAATCGAGTGTTCCACTAAACCAGTGTAATTAACTTTTAATGCTAAATAGAGTGGCATATTTCTTAAATCATGTCTCTTAAACAATACGGGTAAATACCGAAATATTATAACTGGTGATGATATTGGTAGTAAATCAATATTGTTAAACAAATGTATATAAGTTAAACAGGTAGAGCATTTTGGGAGAACAGAGTGCAGATCAATGTCTGGTTTGTTCGAATGAGACAAATGCGCGGACCTAAGATGGCTAAACTCTTCAGTTGTAATGTATTCTCCGGTAACTTTGCCTAGGAGTATAAAATATATCCCATAAAAACCAATTCTAAAACTCATATTTCAGTACTAAACTTAATTAATGTTAACTTTTAAAATGTTTGTATATTTCCAAATTTGTTTTTTGCAATCTGAACACTACACAAAAATACAAGCGTGAATGAGTTATAAAATTTATACTATCACATAATCGTAGTTATTTTCAATGAAGTATTGTAATACAGTACATTTTCGGGGTGAGGATTTTTATAACTTGTCATTTTTGATTTATGCGGCAGTACACTTATACGCTACGAGTACCCATAAGAACCCTTAAAATCATATAACTTGATTGACACACTTGTTGTCG
The DNA here is from genome assembly GCA_034695465.1 of Entomobrya nicoleti. Lineage (NCBI taxonomy): Eukaryota > Metazoa > Arthropoda > Collembola > Entomobryomorpha > Entomobryidae > Entomobrya > Entomobrya nicoleti. The sequence goes on along the minus strand of JAQFZG010002928.1, from coordinate 5,673 downwards.
GGTACAAGGTTGACGTGCTTTATAAAAACTTTAAATTATTCTTGATGGACGGCCACTTAAATTAGAAGACAAATTATTGGTGATTTTAGTATGATATAAAAATGTTTAGCGGCACTTAAAAACATATTTTACTTCAAGTCAAGCCGACACCTAATTAAGCTGCGTTGAGTAGAAAATATTAAATTATTCTACCAGAATTCCACAAAAGAGTCTAAAGAAGAAACTAGAAAGCGTAGTGACTAACGAGGTGGACACAAGTGATCCTTCACATGATATTTGGAAGTGATGAATTTTAACACACTATTTTGGATTAGTTAAACACGTTTTGCATAACCACAGCCCTGAATACCGGCTTAAGGGAACCAGGTATGTTCTAAAAAGATATGATACCTTTTAAGTTATAATGATACTCTTTTTAGAGTACTATCTATGTATGCTGTGAAACTTCTGCGTAAAAGCAAGATAAAATCGATACAAAAGAATATTATCATGTAATGTGAAAGAAAACAGAATAATATTAAACGTGAAGATTTTTGGAGCTGTCCCATTAAACGATCAAGTTTATAAATTCGTTAAATTTTTATTCAATACACAAATGAGCTATATTTTAATGCGGAAGTCAGTAGTCTTTACATTTTCAATAAAACGAATCCAATTTAAACGTTTTAGGCTCATTTCAAAACGACTTTCGTCAATAATTTATGTTAAGCTCAATAAAATTTTACATTGAATTTTAATTCAATAGAAATCAATTTTATTTACATTTCATTAAAACTAATACGTATATTAAACATAACTACCCAGTAAATGAAATAAATCTATGCGAATTTTAAATCGAATAAATAAACTTGCCACTAACCTAATTACCCTGTGCCAACCCAGACCCTCCATTTACATGTCCCATTCCAACACCTGAATTACCAAATGCACTAGCACTTGGTGCACCACCATAATATGAATTTCTACTCTCCTCCCCAAATTCCTTCCAATGACCATCTGCCTTATCCCCAAACATATTTTCTGTCTTGGTAAACAAAATCTGTTCACTAAAATCTTCCTTTAATGCAGCCAATCTTTCCGTAATTATCTCAATCCTCTCCGGCTTCACATTAAAATCGTTTAGTTCAATATCCCCTATCATTTCCCTACACTCCTCCAAATTTTCCTTCACCCAATCTATTTCCCCACCATCTCCCTCCCATTTCCCCAACATAGCTCTTATATCCCTTATATCGTTCTCCCACAACCCAACCAACTCATTCGTTACTAAATAATCTTCTTCCACCACAGTAACATTTTCCCTTCTAACAAAGCTCCACAATTTTCCACCCATATGCATTACCACCCTCCCCAACATCAAATTCCCATCTAACTCATCAAACAACCTTGGCTCAAAATATGGTGTGTAAATCAAAGTAGACTTTTCTCCCTTACAAGCCACAGACCCCCGACCATTAAAACTAATTGGTGTACATTCTTCATTCTTGTAATTATCTCCAACCAAATGGAAAGGATCTCCACGAGAAGTAGTCCGCACAAGGTCATTCGGTTCGATATTCCTAAAAACCGCAATTCTCGATTTTCCGGAACTACAAGTTATACCATCGGTAGAATATTGACCGTCTGTCCACGCTCCAAGGTGACATTTCTCAATGTGGGTATCCACTGGCTTTGTCTGGCCATTCTCAGGATTTTGGTTACCTTTTAAATTTAATGAGAAATTAAAAAATATGTCTATAAGGCAATTATAATTATAAATCTAAATAAATTACCATAAACGTATTGTGTAAACTTTGCTGTTATCTTTTCCAAAAATCCCGTCTTCTTCATATCATCTTCTCTTTGGGAATTCCTGTGGGTTTTAAGGAATTCCCGAAATGGATTCTCTGCTGCGGTACAATTCGATTCTGATAGCGTTTCCGGGTCCACCTCGAAATAAACTCTTTGTCCATCCGGATCTTGGGGGAGTTCATTGGAGTCGTACACGGCAGGCACGCTACAAACCTTGAAAGCTTCTTTCAACTTTTCTTCTCTGGAACACTGGTATATTTTCAGCTCATCTGTTGCTTCCTTCATTGTCGCTTCTATGACATGACTTTCGTTTCCTTCGGTCGAGATGCTCTTCAGATTAGCCAAAAGGACTTGTTCGGTCTGTGGAATAACCACACCTTCTTTTGCCACGCTCAAAATAGATAACTTTGTTGGGATGTTATCAGGTAACCCTGGATTTTCATCTGTGATGAAATTTCTTAGAGTTGTGGTTATCCCGTCAATGTTGGGTCCTACAAGTGTAGATGCTCCCATCAAAATTCCCATGACAACCGACTGTAAATCTGAATCCACGTTAATAAGTAACTGGAGTCGATTCTCCTTCAACTTTGAAAACATGTCAGCAATAAAATCTCTGCTGAAGGAAAATGCTGGTGTTGAGTTCACCGGTATTTCAAGCTTAAGATAAGCATTGGGATCTCTGGTGAGAAAACGGTGGTCTTCAGTGGTAACCTTGACACTCTGCCAGAAATATTTTTCTGTAGGTTTATTTGTGTCATCTTCTTCACTACTCCAGCCGTCAACTGAATTGGGGTTAAGGTTAATTTGGATCATTTGAAGATGACTTATTTCAACGTCGGGGACAGATGGTATGTCTTTTGGAACATTTGGATCAAATTCGTATTCTGGACCAGTTTGCATGCTACTCTCAATAATGTTGAGAATGGTACACGAACCGTTTTCGGGGTCTCGAAGGAAAAATAACCGCTGTGCTTTTAATCTTTGTTGGTCTTCTTGATTGGTCACTGGAGCCAAGACGAATACCTCAAAGGAAGAATGTTCAATTTGGGAAATGAACTCACCCAGGATAAAATTGCTGACAAAATGGAAGTTTTCTTGAGTGGATGGTAGGGCAATGGTCGAACTGGCAATGCGGTTGTTATAGTAAATGTAACGAACTGCATCTTCGATAGCTAATGGGTCGATACTATCCCCAAGTCTATTGAGTATTCCGGTAAACTTTGGAAGCATGGCTGGATTTGTCTCTATGGTTTCATCAGAGACCACACCAATCAAAGCTTGCTTTGTTAAAGAGATGACAGCAGATTTGTGAAGGAAATTGTGATAAAGTCCAGGCTTTATAGAAATAATTGATGGAATTCCATGCCAGGTTTGTTGACCTTTAGAATTTCGCTTTGGGACGAATAAAATGCTCTGGCTGAACTTGTCAATTTTTAAGGCCATCTCATACGTTTGCTTATCGTTTGAGTGCAAAAGTCCATAGATAAATGGAACGGCAGAAATTGTGGGAAGCAGTGAGTTAGCTTGGTTGCTCACGTCGAATAAAATTTTCAACAGGTTTTCATACAACTTTTCTTTTTCTTCCATTGTTTCCACGGATTTATCCAAATATTTGGACAAATTCTCATAAATCGTTTCTCCAGTTGGCTGAGGAATTTCAATGAACTTCTCCCCAATATCATGGCTTTCACATAAGTCAACATGATAATCTGGTGTGATTACGTAAACATCCGAACCTCCCAAATCCTTTGCTGTTATAACAACCGATTCAGCTTGAACTTCATCCACTGTTATCATGTTATCAGGCAGATAACATCCGAACCTCATTTGCTTTAGATAGTCAACCAGCTTATCTTCCAACTGAGCGAAGGTTGCTGCATCCAAAGCAAATAAACTTCGTACATGAAGAATTCTTCTATTTTGTTTCTCAACCAGCATCGCAATGTGAGTAACCATGACATCGTTAACATCAGCTATGTTCTCCTGTTTAAAATACAGCTTTGGTGGGGAAACCTCACTTTTCTTTCTGGTCGAATTCTGTGCGTTTAAAAGCGAGTGGAATATTGACCCAATGAAAAACGATCCATAGAAAAGCTCATCTCTTCTTTCCTTTTCACTCCCAAAAATCCCCAAAATTTCTTCCGAATATTCTTCCGCCTTCCCCCTTAACATCTCCACCTTCACAAATCCATTTTTACTCTGGTATAAATTCGAGCGGAGAAACACATTTTTCGAAAACTCTCTATTCATCCTTCCCACCAAACCTTGAGAAATTCCTCCAATCACACATCTCTCAAACTCATCACTTTCCTTCCCACTTTGACAATCAATCAAACTCCCAATATCGCCGCCCGAACCTTCGATATATATCGTAAGTCCCGCTCTTAGCCCACCCAAAATTCCCTGCATTTCCTTCTCAAACTCAGTGCCATCATCTCCCTCTCCAGCTTTACTCAAAATTAGCCCTTCATTCAACTCCAACCACATTTTCATTGCAACCGGAATCCTCATCCTGTCCCCTTGCCCTTTCCCCTTCATCAACTCACTCTCCGGCCCATAATACTCCCAAAGCTTGTCCACCCCATCGAAAATCTTTTGAAGTTGGGGAAAAGCCGCTACCAATCTTTTCTCAATTTCCTTTTCAAAAATATCCTTAAAGCCATCTTTCCACTCCCCTTGTCGAAACTGTTCCGCCATTGTCTTCAACTCGGTTGCTATTTTATAATTATTCATGAGTCCCTCATACGTACTTTTACTATGCCAGTCCCACTTGGTAAAATCCAAAGTGCCTTGGTCCATCCCTGTAGCAATATAACTAATTACAGCCTTCCCCATAGTTTTCCATAAAGGATGCTTTGGATTCTTGAAGACGCCCTTCATAAATGTCTTTGTGGATCCTCGCATACTTTTCAAAGTGCTCTTCCAATTGGTGTTCTTCGACATGTCCGCAAATCCCTTATAAGCCTTTCCCGCCTTTTCCGGTAGTCCCTTTCCCAACATAAAGCCATCTTTCACACTTGACCATGTCGCTGGGTCCGACCAGTCCCATTCCCAAAACTTGAAGTTACCCTCATTCTCGAATGCTCCTTTAATCAGCGCCACACCCACACCAGATGCCACCTCCACAATTAGCTTTTGCCCAGTTTTCGACATGCTTGCCAAATATTTCTTGGCATTTAGCAAGTTTTCCTTCGCTCCTGGCGCCATCTGGACCGCACTACCAAATCCCTCCAAAAACGCATTATAAGTCGCAGGATTACTCCAGTCCCAATCTCCCGGATTCCAGCTCCCATTCGCCTGCACCATTTTCAAATAGCTTCCCCCCAAACCCACCAGTAAAGTTGGAAGAACACCAATACTCCCCACTGCTGTAAGAATACTTCCCGGTAACGCAGCGCCACCTACGGCCCCTCCCAAAATCGCCAACCAAGTATTAGCACTCTTCCAGTTCCACTTTAACGGATTAAAACTCCCATTCGCCGCCGCCCCCGCCAAGTATCCCCCAACAATCGCCCCAATAACCGCAAACAACAACAGAAAAAACTCCCCATCAGGATCCACCAAGCTCACCGGACTATTTCCCCCATAGACATATGGACTATAATACTGGCTCTTCGGATCCGGCTGAAAAAATCTTCCTATCGTCGGATCATACAATCTCGCATGGTAATTATACAAACCCGTCTCCTCATCATACTCCTGTCCAGTAAATCGATAAGCTAGATGAGCTCCACGTTCCCCAAAAACCCTAATCATTTCCCCATAAGGCCAATAGTCATATCCCGCTACCACCTCACCCATATGAGTAATCAGCCTTGTGGAACCCGCATGGTCAGTAAATACGTTATAGTATTTCCCATTTCTATAGAATCCCAAAATCGT
>JAQFZG010002927.1:0-14953 GCA_034695465.1 Entomobrya nicoleti | reverse complement strand
ATGTCCATAAAAATGTCCAACCATACTTTAGTATTTTTTATACATTCTCCAGACGCTCGTTTTCCAGTTGCATTGTATGCGTTGCATAATGCGTAGATTTTATCCAATACATTGTCCAAGGGCTGTCGTTTCCTCGTCCTAGCACGTGCCTGTGAAAGAGTAGCCTAGACCATCCATATACATACGCAATAAGAACAACAAGGTAAACATTGAACTTGTATGTTGTTATTGTGGTTCATCTTCTGATGTAGTAGCAACGAGAAAACCAAACAATCAAACCAACCAGCAGCAATTGTTTGGACACTACCTTGTATAGCAAACTGTTCAGCGGACGCTATCGTTCGGAAAAAATAGCTTCTTCTGAGTCAAAAACACTAAAATAAATACATATATTTTTCCCTTGTCGTCTCCTCCCGTTTTTACTCTACGATAAGAAGACGCACACTTCTTGTATCTTGACTTGAATAAAGTGAATTGAAGTGAATAAGACAAGAAGAATGTGATGCGTGTGTATATTTATCTTGTGTTTTTTTGTTTGTGCACGTGAATCGATGGTGTGGTGGCAAATTCATATATACTTTTATGCGTGTGTCCTTCTATCCTCCTTCTTTGTTTCCTTGTTTTCTTGTGTCCTTTTAAAAATTGGACTGAGGGGACCTTACATGACAGCGGCAATTTTTTCACTGCGACCTCAAGTTCAAAGCTTTAGTTTAGCCAGACTTACTATATATGTAAAAGTAATAGTACGTTACTATAATGTCTCATGATACATCAACGAAACGCGTGCATTCAAAGAAAGAAAAACTTTATCGTTTTTACTTTTCCTTTTCTGTTCCTTCATTTTCGCCATTCGCCTCGCTCTCTCTTCACATCACACAAGAGGAAAAAATACTAAATGGTTTTACAGGAATAACAAAAGCAAAAAAAATAAAAACCGGAAAGAGAAAATGTTTGACTTGACTTGATTTTTTTTGTTCGGTAGCTGCTTTCATTTTTGCTTTTTCTTTATGTTCATACAAGTCAACCTAACTATAAGAAAACCACATCGACCCACACAACCTTAAGCATTATTTGTGCGTCTTATACATTCTTCATTTCACGTTCTACCAGCATAACTCGTCTCCTCTCATTCATGCAATCAAATTTACGCATTTTTCTCCACTAGTATATACGTGTGGCTCTAATAAATGGCATTAACGTTGCTAGCTCGTTTCTTTCTACACACTTTTGCTGCTAAACAAAGAATGGTAAAAGAAAAAAAATAAAGAAAAAGAAAATCACAGCATTACACAAAGGAGAAAAGGAGTAAAAAATAAATGGGATGTGATATAATAGCAGTGAACAAACTGCACACGTAAGTATCCATCCATGTGCAATGTATATCCATTCAAGACTCAAGTTTAACTCTTCTCACGCAACCAAAAATAAACGTAACATTTTTTTCCGTCATCGTCCTTTTCTAAATTTCATGATAGATTTTCCACTAGACTTTCTTATTTCTTTTTATTCATGCATTTTGTAGTGGTACACACGTAACCCTTTCATCCTTTTCCTATTTCCTCTCTCGTGCAAAAAATAAAGCTATAAAAATAGCAAAAACCAAAAAAGAAGAACAAGAAATCTAACCCTCTCACTTGTCTTTTTTACTCACTTCTTTTCTTAGTATGAGCGCGGTAACTGAGTAGTTTCTATGTTGTGGCATGCCATAAGACCATTTTACCGAAATAAGAAGAAAGAAACAAGTCAAGAAGAAAAAACCGAGAAAGTCTTAAAAGTGCGTGTATCGTTATCCTTCTTGTGTTCTGTCAATGAACCTCGTCTTTCGCAACTTGATACTCCCCCGCACACATAAATACACATAAACACACTATTTTTATTATTTTATGATATTATCATGGTTTTTCTTTTGTGAGCATTATTATTATTATTATGGCATCACTACACAATGTATGTATTATTTGTGCGTTTGTGTGTATGTGTGTGTGTCTGGAGCAAATGCGTATCTTGATGATCAAGACTTCGATGGAAAGCCTATCACGTTCCTTTTCTGCGAAATTCTTTTCTACTCTCGAGTTTTACCAAGGAAGTACCATTTTCTTTTATAAAGCCAACCAATACGAGCAGATACAAGCTTCAGTCAAAAAAAGTAAAACTTTTTTCCCTGCTCACTTGCCATTTTTCTCTTTTGCCTTTCTCTTTTTGAATTTCTTTTTTTACTTGACTTTGCCAGAAAAGTTTTTTTCTTTGATGATATGTTATGGCTATATAAGTGAGTAGGAAAGCAGTAGTAGTGAGGAAATAATGAAAGAGGAAAAGGCGAAAGAAGAAGGAAACACCAAGTCAAGATATATGAAGAATGCGCATTATCAAGATCTCCTCCAAAAAGTATTGCTTCTGCTACTCCAATTCATGATTTAACTCAAGTCAAGAATGGAGTAGAGCAGTGAGTATAGTAGTAGTAGTATGGCTTTATGTTGAGTGAAAAAAAGAAAGTTATTTTGCAATCAGAACAACCGCTGGCTAAAACGGTAGTAGTCGCAGTCATAAAAATAATAACAGTCTGACAGTAACAACGGCACTGTTGTTACCAGTGAAAAAGTGTCAGTAGTATTTCAGATTAAGAGAGTATAGAGTAATTTGAGTCGAGTTTGAGTGCCACACGGCCAAGGCAAAAAGGATCGTTCACAAAAGTCACGCCGAATGGGCTGATATTGGGAAGGAGTTGTCAAAATACGAGTACTCCAAATCTTTTGGAATTGTTGTGCGTGTGCAAGCCCTCGCATCTTAAAAGTGAGTAATAAATAACGAACAATGAGAAAATGAAATGAAAGGGAATGTGAAAAAGCGGACATCAAAGAGAAAGAAATAAGCCACCCCACAGTCCTACATATTACAGTTTTTTTCTAGAATTATTATCATTATTATTGTAAAACAGAGTTGAAATTTGAAAGAAAGTTAGAGTTAGTCGAGATGGCATGTGATAGGCACAGAAGAATTTCGGAAGTAGGTAGGTGGGTGGAATGGTGGATACATGGATGATGAAGACATATGTTGTGTTTAAGACTGAGTCGTCTGGTTTGAGGTTTTTGTTATGATTTTCCGTGGCACGCACGCAACAAGATGATCAATGAACAAATACTAAAATGTGAATGAAGAACAAACTGAAAATAGAAGAAAGCAAGCCGAGAAAATTAAATGGAGGGAGTGAGACAAAGACCTACTTTTTAAGCGTAATTCTCCTTGAAAATGAATATGTGTTAATTAATGCCTTCGAATGTACAACATTCAAATATGCCGGAAACATGCTGGAGCCGTTGTTCGTGTTGGGAAAACAGTGTACATAGTAAAATTACGATCCAGATTAAAAGATTTGGAAGGATACTGATTTTTAGTGAACGTCATTGGTGAACAACTTCTTAAAGTGAACAAAGGAGTTTCAAATTTTCATTTGTTTGGGAATGATAGTGATGAATCACTCACTCTTTTTGTATACAAATACGGAATCTGATCTAGATTGTCACTCAAGTAGAAATAGAACAGTGGGCTACATTTGTGCATATGTGGACTCATTAGTAAACTTAAAGAAATGAGAATACAGCTTTTCTGGAACTCTTGATTAAAATATAGAGTTCTAAAAAGAAAGGGATTCAGGATTCAGTCAACTTCCCTTTACTTTTTCAAGTATTCTGCATTTTAGAAATGGAGAACGTTTCTTTCCAAATTCTAAAGACCAAGGTTTACAACGCATTAATAAAAAAAACTTGTGTGTATACTGCACACAAAGATTCACACACACAAATATATACATATATGAGGTTGCACTACATTGGTAGCATACAATGTTGAATGTGCTCAAGTATTTAGTATGTCTTTTTTCTTTACATAAAGTCTCATTTTGATTAAATTCGACCACCTTGAAGAATTAAAGGTATCTCAGATTCCATTCCTCTTTTTATGCGTCTCTTCTTCGTTGTTGTCTTCTTACTTAACAAAGGTAAACAACAATGCTGATGAGTTTTTCTTAAGTAGACAAAAAAGATATCGAATGAAAGTACTGTGTTTCTGGTTTTCTATAATATATAATTACAAAGATGCTTTTATTTCTTAGGAGTATTTTTTCTATTGTTTTAGAAGCTTGAATTTGATATGTCTTCCATATTTAAATATTATTAAATCAAATTAAATGTAATACTATTGGTATTCATCAACTTAGAACGGTAAACAAATTATATAAGTGTCTTTAAAGGAAGCAGTAATTATGAAATTTAGCAACGTTGTTTATGAACGCTCCCCATTTGGGAAAGTGAGTAGGATTTTGAGATAAACCCGTCTTTCTTTGAGTTTTTCTCTGTAAATAACACGACTGAAGACGATATTCAGATTCCTTGTTGAAATATTTGATGAAGTCGTTTAGTGCTGAATGCACGTACGTTTTTCTCTCTCGACAATTCTTGCTATTCGATCTACTCTACTCTCCTTACACAAGGATCTCATTTCATATATATCGTTACAACACTCTTTTTAGCTAGTAAACATTTTTGTTTTTGAACAGTCAGTATTTTTCTTTCTCTCTTATTTGTTCTCATTCTCGTTTCAATAGGTACTTATTAGTTTCGTAAAGACGTGATGTTTTAGAAAAAATAAGTGAGTTGTGAGTGAATAGACCGCGCACATACACTCACACAAACAATTTGCACATGCACATTCTTCTATCCATCCTTGTTTCCCCCTCTTCACTCTTGAACAGAAAAGAAAGCAAAAACTTTTTTCAGGCCAAGCTTTTCTCGCTTTTTGCGTGTTTTTTTGAGTGGGAACTAGAACAAAATGCAGCTGGTATTGAAAAGGCAATGAAACTGTGAGTGTTCAGCAGCAGTCGGCCTTCTATGTAAAAGAGATAAAGCTTAAAGTCAGGTTTGGGTATTATATGCCATCATTGTCTAACATTCCGAGAAACAGCCATGGGCAAAATCGCAAGAAAAATAGACATAAAATAGGAATTTTTTTACAATTTACTTTTAGACAAGGATAGAAAAACGAAAGAATAGTGTTAGATGAAGAATATCTCCACTTGCTTAAAAGGGAAAAGAGAGTGTGTGTGAATATCAGTATCATCAGCACCATCTTTAACTTATACTCATGTTCAGAAAGTGGAGAAAGTTGTTCTTGCTCCTGGTTACATGGCTTAACTAACTACCGTTATTAGAATGGCAGTAGCATGCTTTCTTTCGCACTCGCCAACTCGAAGGACGTGTCCAAAGCACACAGGAAGACAGGAAGCACATGTTCCAGCTACTTTCCTTGTGCAATGATGCTACCAGGTTCATATATTCTAGTGTCCAGACGCATACCTTTCTTACCGGTGGTACATTCATAAAGGTTCTAAAGTCAGTTTTATTATTATTAATATATGCATACAACGTGGTGGCGGTGGTCACGGTGAAAGCATTTCCGTTCCGGTCATTTCCTTCTTTTATGAGCAACAACAACAGAAGCCCGGAACGGCTAAGAAATATATATTCAGTATAAGGTAGCAATGAAAAATAAACCATTCTCTAGAAACTTATGTAAGTGGTTCAACGATAAAAATGTACAAAAAGTAAAACCCTGTGATACGTACAAATGTGTTTTGTGTAGTTTGCCAAAAACGTCCGGTACAATTTTTCTTTGAGAAAAATTTGAGCATGTTCCCAATGGAAAAATAAAGCTATCATAAGATCGTTGAATCGATCGATCATGAAGAATACATACGTTTTGCTAAATAAATAACGTCACGATGTTTCTTCCCAAGTTGATCGGCAAATTGGAAAACAGAACAAAGAAAATAGTGTGCAACTCGAAGACGCAAGTTCATTGTCGATAGGTAGATTTGTTCTTGGGGGAAAGAATGATAGAAAAACAGGATAAAGTAAACACCACATCTTGTTTGTCTGGTTGGAAGGAGTGGAGTAGATCAGCAAACATTTAACTTCTAGCCGCACATATACACACATGTCATTAATAATAAAATAACACACTTTCAACAACAGTATAGTTGGATTTTGTATTTTCACTTGTTTTTCTCTCACGTTCCCGTGTTCAAGTGGACATTTTCACTTCACCAGTCATCTAGCATAAAAGAGAGATTCAAACATAAGGACAAATAGAATAAAACTGAATCATCTGTAAGTATGCTGTAAGAAGTCCTGTGTGTAAGTTGGCAGCTTGAAATTCTATTTTGGTTCCTACTGCATCCAATCCAGTTCAGAGAATGTGCAAAATAATGGATGAAAAACAAATAGGAGTAAAAATTACAACTTAAACCTACACTTCACAAAAACAGGCTTACAAACTTGAAAGATGATCTTTTTATTTCGCTGTTCTTCCAGTGACAGGACAGGATGCTTGTTAGTTTCATGGTCATTGTAGATTATATCTGATAAAATTATAATACTTTTGTGTAAACGATTCTTTCTCTTCCATGAAATAGAAATATTCTTCGTACGTAATACATACATTACAGTTCTGGAGTAGTTAGTATTAATAGTTGACTCGTGCAGATTGGTACGCCATCCTTCATGCATAATTACAGCAGTAGTACTCCAACTACAAACAAGTTGACTTACGGCTTGTCAAAACTGTCTGGAGTCTAAAAAAAAGTGGGCTTTAATCTGAAATGGGTTGAGTTGTGAGTTGAATCTCAAGTATTTAAGTCTACATATCTGTCTATCCCAAGAATAACATTTTAGTTCTATTTTATGCATGTTTTCCTACTACTCACATTTTATTAGCCAATCAACATCATCACAACAAAACACACTTATGGATTTTCTTCTTCAAGCTTTTGCCAATTGTGCATACTAATATTTTCCCTACATTTTATTTCTTATATATCTTCTGATCATTTAGAGATGACTTGTTGAGAAATGTACATTCGTAATCAGCCCGGATTATTCGATAGACATACGTACTTTATCCATAATCGTAAAAATGGGATCTTTTATAGAAAGAATATTATCCTCATTTTACTGTTAACATTAAAAGAAAGTTACAAACAAGTATTGTGAAGTAGGATCAGACATTAATACTTTTGTAAGATCAGAGTTAAGGCAGGACTGGCAAGAGAAAAGTCCGAAAATGTTTTGCAAATGTAAAGTCTTCGTTTTTAATCTTTTTACTCTTTTGATTCGCATGAGTGGCTACTCTATTTCTAGACAGCAGACAGTGCAATATTGTAATCTTGAAAAATAACGATAGTAGGATTGCTCTAGTAGCCCTTGTGTATTTCTAGTAAAGCCAATCTTTTTTTGCGAGAAAAATAAAAGTTACATATCATACTTGACTTGTACCTACTCATGTATCTTTTTGATGAATTCTACTTTTCCTTTGTGATAGAATAGAATAAACTTCCAAGAACCCTTCTTTTGGCAGATTCTCGGGGGAAAATTGACATGTAGGCATATCAAAAGTACCTCCTTAAAACGTGAATACGAAAATATGGACCGAATTTCGAAGAGACAATGATTGAGATGAGGAGTGCTTGAATGCTATGCGCACTGCATTTGGTGTCCAGTCGCACTAACGAATTCTTTTGATTATGTTTGTTGCGGCGAGGTCCATCGTTGCTCAGACTGTTTGCTTTGAATTACTTCACTTTTTAGTATGCACGTATCGTAATGGGATGGTCTGAATCTGTCTGTTTCGCAATATTGCAATCGTGAGTCAACATTCCATTTCACTTTGTCCTCTTTACATGGAAATATGCATGCTATTTTCCTTCATTTCGGATTTCATCATGCATGCCATCATGCTTTTCAGGTGACATGACACGCTCTTACACGTGCCAATAAGTGAATTCTAACTTTACTGTGGTTGAATAAAAACATTTGGGATACTGACACACCAGACATACACACGTAGGTATATATTTTATGCATAAGGTTTACGAAATACGAAAGTCGTATCATTACATGCAACACGTTGAAAATAATAATTCGAAGAATTCCCTGAAATGTGACATTTCACCCATACAATGCATTAGCAGTTTCGTAATTTATTTGTCATGTACTTCACGCATTATATTTAAATAGGCCAGTAAAAGTTCAGTTCAACAATCATAAAGTAATTAAATCATCATTATTATTAAAGTAATGATTCCAATATTGAATATATTTCTTTTATTTCAGATGGCAAATACAAAATAATAACACATGCCACCAAGTATAATCACCAAATTGAACCAACCACATTCAACAACCGCAACATAAAAAGACACAAAGTGAGTACATTTTCCGGTGAAAATGCCATCCAAAACAATTACTTTACAGTGTGTGCTTCACTTCAACTAAGCCATCACCAGCAGCATGCGACCTACTAAAAACTTGCTCCTTTTATATCATTCATCAACCACCTCTCCTCTTGTTTTACATTACAATTATTCAAACTAGAAATCTAACTTTTCCAACTTTATACACTGGCCTTTCTCTGAAAAATAGTGAAAAAAGTTCTAAACTGTGCGTGCGTACAATAACTACTACGCTTACTCAAATTACACTGCTCTACTCTACATAATCATGATGGAGACGTTAAAATGGAAGAAAAAAGAGAAAATCTCGCAATCAGAGAAGCTCAGCGTGACTCCTCTTTCCCACTTTGGGCAACAGCAGCAGTCCAGAAGCATCCTTCTCCTCCTACACAACTTATCTGATTGCCAATTTGAAACAAACAAACAGTGAGAGTTGAGAGAACAAGTGAGTCTATATCTGGTATAAAGTGATGGACCAGTGAGTGATAGAGTGAAACAAACTACACACATCAGACAGAGAAACATTTTACTCACATATTTTTTTCCAACAAGAAATGATCTTCACGTGTGTATTGTTGTGCACATGTAAAAATCAAAGAAGATAAAAGCTTATTATACTTAACTTTGTGTATGTGTTTGTGTGCATGCACGATTCTAAGAAAAAAACTAAGGGGAAACTCATTTCCCTTCTTTTTTTCTCAACTCTCCTTGACTTGACTTGTGTGTGTGTGTGTTTTTGTCTATGTGCATTTCTCTTTCTCAACTCAAGTCTCTCAAGGAAATTGGCATTTTCTCCTTTCGATCTATCGTGTCTTCGTGCTTTTTTCTTTTTCCCTCTCCCAGTCAGTGTGTAACAATCTAAATAGAACCAATAAAAAACTTGCCAAAAAGAAAAAAGAAAGTAGTTACAAACAAGAAGAATAGAAGAAGAGTTGTTTCAGTTTCAACTTACTGACTGAGTGGCTATTAGGATCGAAAGCAAGATAATATCATCGGTTGAACGCTACAAGTTGTACAAAGTATAATAACCACCAAGAGAAAAAAATATCCAATATCACAATCATCATCATCATCCTTATTTTTAAAAGAAAAAGTAAGAAAATAAAGAAGGAAATCTGTTTTCTCTGCTGATTCTCCGATTCGACCAACTACACTCCCACTTTGCTCAGATTTTTCCTGCTAATGCTGATCATCAGAAGGCATCCTCTGCTATAATCTCTGTGATCATCACAATGACTATGATGACTATAGCCACTAGCCATAATCTTCTCATGCTTTTCTTACAAGAAACGCGGGAGTATGTTTAACAGTGCGTCCAAGTCACGTATAAATAGATAAAAAATCATTGAAAAAATACTATATAGAACCAAACTGATTTCATTTTCTCATCGTCCTCCATTCCCATCGTTTTAGACGAAAAGTAAGTTACCGTTGCAGATTTCTATCATCATCTCGGCTACATACATTGCTATCTTTGAAGAATAAGGTCCGATGTTGTTCACCGTGATGGGATCATCCATGATCCTGCACTACTACTACATAATGTTCCTAGGTAATCCAAACTACTACTATGGCGGTGGCGGTGTTGCAGGAGGCGGAGGCGGAATGAGGAAAAACTCTAGTGTGATCACCGCCCTTGCCATTCTTCTCACCCTTTTATTAACTTCGCAGTGCCAGGGTAAGTACAAACTTTATATTTATTCTCAAGCTTCGCCTGCTTTGCGTCTTGTTGAGCCTGTGTGCAATTTGCAATAGACATTTTATAAAAATCGTTTCTCCTTGCTCACTTCACAACTCTTGCGTACAATCATATGCATTTCTTAATGATATTGCTGCATCCTTCTCTCCCTCTTTTTCTGGGTGAGTGCATGCAGTTTGCTTGGATAGATTTGAACACATACATCCATATATGGGGCATGGTATAATATAATGATCATCTTCCTTTTTACAACCCAACAAAATAGCACATAAGAGAACATCGTTATCGTCATAAACATCAACATCATTCCTTCTTTCGCTTTTTCCTCCTTTGCAAAATGTACCCGAAAATCCACTTTATTTTTTTCGCAAAGAGAACACACAGGCTTTCGAAAAAAGAAAAAAAAGTGCGAGTTTTTTGCACTTTCTTTCCAGTTTTTTATACGATGTTCTTTAAATGTTTTTTTTCTACCATCATGATCGTGATGATGATAGTAATCATCATCGTTCTGTGCTTCTCATCAGCATCTTAGTAACTTGCAACAAACAAGGAGTATTCTTTTGTAAAAAAAACATGAAAACAGGAAAGGAGATAGAAAAAAAACACAGTTTGTTGGAGCAGCGACAGGAGAGATTTGCTTTTCATGTTTTCGTTGTTTTCTTTTTGCATAACAAGTACATACTTACATGTATTTATGTGCAGTGTGTAGTAATAGCTGACTGAAAAAAGCTTTGTAGTTGCTTGCTCACTTTCTCTCTCTCGTTGATGATGGTTTTTTTTGGTGAAGATGTAGCTGGTGAGTTACCCTCATTTTCTTGAAGGTTATTCCACTCCATTCGTTGACTTGAGTATAGAAAAAAATAACAAGATAACCAAAAAGAATAGTAGAGATTCTTCCTATTAACAACTGTAAAAGTGTATGTTTTTTTTTTCTTTCTTAAAGTTTGTATAATCAAAAGGTTTACGTTACAAAAATGGGTTCAATCCAGGCGGAAAAAATCCTTTTTAAAAAACGTTTTCACTAGAAAGAATGAAAAGTATACAGAACTATATATAAGTATCTCGATTCAATGAACTTAAATTCATTCATTCTACAACTGGATACTTGAATGGATAAAAAATAGTTACAATATGTACTACATTGGTTAATGTAGCCAAGCCAGTCTATAGAAAATATTTGATATTACGTGAAAACATTTTTTTGGCAATATGATCAAGGAAAACGATGAAAATGATGATGTGGATGATGTCGATAATATGATGATGATGCTGTGCTGATGATATCGGTTCTCTTCTGCCAAAATGATCATGTTATGTTAGTAGGCAAACAGTGAAAGAAAAAAAATCGGTAGACTACTGTGTATATTGCAGCAAATGAGGTAAAAATGAAAACGGAGAAGCTGGCTGAGCGTGTGATGGTTTTGGAAATAAAAAGGCAGATGCTTTTGGTATGGTAAGATGTGATATAGATAGTGTAGTACATGATTATACTTATGTAAGTTGAAGTATATGAATCTAAAAAAGATGATGATGATCGTATTGGCGGCATCGCAGGGAAATGAAAGGGAAGATGATGATGATCATGATGCTGATCATGATCACTGTAGTGGTTGAAGTTGCGGTGATGATGTGGCTGATTATAGACTGATAGGATTATAGGCAGGTTGAGAAGGGGGTAAGAAGCATTTTGGTTTAAACTTTCAGTGGATTTTCACAAAAGGGGAGTCAATGCGTAATTTTCAGGTGAGGTTAGGTAAAGCTTCTATTACAGTGAAAATAATAGGAAACATAGAAATAATAATGATAATATACTTACTCGCACAGACATGCAGTAAATATACGTATGGTTCTTTTAAGCCATTATTATTATTACATCAGTATTTCCCATTCCATTCCACAACATTTAGTGGGATTACATTTTCCAAGAATGAAGCCGCAATCAGTGTATGTGAAAGAGAGAGAGAGAAAGTCGATGAAGGGGAAAAAGAAAATGGTTCTGATCTATACGAGAGGGTAAGATGTCTTTGGCGACCTTCTGGATGGTAATAATGTGTGTAATCATATAGGATCCACGCTGTAAAATGCTCCATAAGCAATGTATGTATGTGACGAGCAAAAGCCCATTGACAGAACATATTCTCTGTTTTTCTGTCTATTTTAAGGAAAACGATGCTAATTCCTGTAATATGTAATGTGACTGGGGGTTTGAGGATGCGGAAAAAAGTATGCATTTCATGGTGATGTACGTTGGTATGAGTGTGTGCATTCCGTAGATAGCGACGACAGTTTGTTACCATTAGTGCCATTATTATTTTACGGCCTTTCCCCCATCTTTTCCCAGTTCTCATACCTGATTTACCCCGAGAGAGAGAGAATAGAAAGTTTAACAATAGGAAAATACAGGTACCTATTTTGTAGCTTGGAGCACACCGCAGTTGGAAGGGCTTGAGTGATGTACTTTTTTACTGGAAATTTTAAATGGCAGTGGGAATTGACAGTGGCACAAAGGCAATAAACTTGATTTGAATGATGTGTTCTTCATGTTCATTTTCCTCACTTGGATAAGCATCAATATTTTGGTCATATTATGGTCATGAAGGCCAGTACGCATCTAGCCTTCTAACAAAATCACCTATCCGAATGGAAAGGTTTTTGTTGCTTTGTGTGTGTGAGAGAATAAGAATGTGTGTGTGGTTCAGTGTGATGGAAGCATGATGGAAGTGGAAAAGCAATTAATGAAAATTTTATTGGACTGTTTTTGTGTTTCTGTCGCGTGAGTAATGGCGATAGTGTACACTCAGCTCGGCAGTAAAATGATTTGTGTAGACAACAAGCAATTTATTTACGTAGAATAATAAATAGCTGAGGAGAGGGAAGGGAAGAGAGCGAGCAAGAAAGACCTTCAATTTCATCATTATCAATAGGTAGTACACTGCTCCGGTGTGGGAGCAATATGTATATATGGTAGAACAGCGAATAAAGAGAAAGGTAATCAGTCATAATGGAAAGCGTATGTATACTTTTTACATGTCAGCCAAGCTGGCTGGTAGCCGTTTTAGGGAATAGTTTAAGTTAAAAACTGAAACAATGTATACATGGTGGTTTGGAGAGTTACCACCAATACAAATAAATGCATACACATCATATATGTATTGTATGTATGTATATTTCACTCATAATTATTAATACATACTAGTAAAAAAAAATCAACAGCAAATGCTTACACGCGCGGAAAGGGCAGAATGTTTCACTATCCCCAAAAGTGACGTCAAGTTTTTATGGGACATACTGGACCTTACATTACGATCTCAACAATTTGTCCTTTTGACGAACGAGAGCATGGACGGTTGACTAGTCAGTAAGCCAGTAATTTGATAGCCCAACATGCGACACAATATTGAAGGCGCAACCACAAAAGCTTGCAAAGTTGGGCTTTGAAGATCACTAGTCAATCACAACATAACGTAGCCAACGAGAGGCCATTTGATAAAAACATACAGTGAAAAATTAAAACGTGTTGTGTAGTTAGTTAACTACATTTTCAAGTGTTGAAATTTTTATGCTTTACATACTCCACTATACATATACGTTCAAGGAAGGCTTCAGTAAAATTACATTGGAAATCTCTGACCGTGAATGGCGTCAGCGTAGCAGAAAAATATAACATTTGTACTTATACTGCAAATGCAAACCAAGGATTACCCCGAAGAGGTTTCCACTCGGAGTTTAATTAAATTTATTTTTATTCTTGTCATTTACGTTGCGGAACCTACTAACAAAAGCTCTAGAAGCAACGAACTAAGAATTGTGGGAAAATATGTAAAGCGTGTGAAAGCTAAAAGCAAATATACGTCTGACTTGATTTAATTAAAGGGGAAGCGGGGCAATATGACTGCACACTGCAATCTGCAGGTTATGCAATTTCGACTTGGTTATTCAACTGATCATTATCATCCCCACTTGCATCTTGCATCACAGCCTCCTGCTTTACGTCATCTAAAAATCTAATTTTTACGCTTCCACAGAGTTACATAAAAGTAAAATTAACTCTAAATCAATTGTGAAGAAAACCTCAATTCATTCAAGGAGATGAGGTAATATAAAAAGCGTGGGTTGAAAGCGGTAGTTGAATTTATAGCATATTTTGATGTGAATGTTGCCAAAGGACATCCGTCTACTTAAAATTTTCCAGTAAAGACGTATTCCGTATTTTTCCATTGAAATTTATCGTTAATAAAAGACGTTTTGCAACAATACTTTGTTTGTGCACGTAATAGCTCTTTGATATCAGCATTTCTATTTTAATCGCCTCAGAGAAGATACATCGTTAGTAATGCATAATTAACGTTGTAACAGTAATAAACAGTTGTTACGTAAGATGG
The DNA here is from genome assembly GCA_034695465.1 of Entomobrya nicoleti. Classification (NCBI taxonomy): domain Eukaryota; kingdom Metazoa; phylum Arthropoda; class Collembola; order Entomobryomorpha; family Entomobryidae; genus Entomobrya; species Entomobrya nicoleti. The sequence goes on along the minus strand of JAQFZG010002927.1, from coordinate 591 downwards.
TTGTTTACAACACGTGTATCATAATCTTAAAATCTACTCACACTGCACTGCAAATAAAGCAATAATTATTTACAAACATTCGTTTTTATTTGAAAAGTTCTTCTATGCATCCAAAAGTTCTCTGAATTTTCTATGAAACGAATTTCATTATGATGATGCCCAGTAAGCACGGAACAATAAAACATTTGCCAGCTGGATGCACAAAAACAGAGATGTAATACTGTTAATGGAATAGTATATCTATGAGTATTTTAGACTATGATTTATGTACAATTTTCAGAAAATTACAGTAGAATGGTCATTTTATTCATTATGCATGCTTAGGGCCCATTGTCAACCCATCTGCCTAGATTACGTACCAGCAAGGGATGAACGACTTTGATTCGGACGAGATTCAATTTTTTGGTCGAAATAGCGTGACATTGTCTACTATAAATTTTCAAATGTTGACATTTCCCAAATATTAAATAAAAGTAGAAACACAAATGTTTACAACATTGTCCATTCTACGTTAACGATAAATGACCAATAGAACAAGCAATAAAATTTATTTTTTAATGAAACAACATTATGAAGGATTCTAACATTTTC
>JAQFZG010002926.1:0-14953 GCA_034695465.1 Entomobrya nicoleti | reverse complement strand
CATTTAACATATATACTATTTGTACTTTTCTAAAATCTGATAGGAAGCTATTGTTGGCAGTGCGAGACGGAAAGAAACTGATGGAAGTTGAAAATCCGGATGATGTCATTTGTTCTCAATTTTTATTGTACCGCAAATTTCACATATTATTTGATATGTATAATGAGGCGATGCGTTCATTGTTGTTTTTCGTGTTGTTTGTGTGCGGTGCCTTGCAAATAATGAGTGCCGCTACACTAATGTTTGAAGCTCAAAGAAACAGTTCAACCGGAAGCGCAATGCCGTTTTCGCTAAGTTTGTTTTTTGCTCTTGTAATATTTGAGAGTTTTCTCATAGTTCTTGTTGTGTATGGATTTGCAGGAACCTTCTACAGTCGTTCCAATATAGCATTGGACAACATCAGGCGAAAAATAGGGATCGGGTCTTTTGGGTTTATTGCTATGACAAGAAAGGAACGCAGGTACAGGGAAATATTTATTCATTCATGTCAAATATGTCAATAAAAATCGGTGTGTCCAATTTTATTGAAAAGTCAACACCACTATTGTTTCAGTTATTTTGTGTAAATCGTATTATTGATATATTGTTAATATATTAGTATTTTCATGTATCCATTCTTGGCTAGATTTTAATTATTACTGATTAATGTATTTAATGGGCTTGTAGGTTTTAAAGTCAATTCCTAATATTGTGCTAAAAGTTTTTTTTTGCGGTCAAAATAAATTTATTGATTGACCAGTGTTCTAATAAAATATTTGTTTCCAAAACTGTCTTGATTCATTATCACTTCCTAACCTCCTGACCATAATAAGTGAAACATTTATTACTTCGCATCAATCACAAGATTTGTAATGTAAATTAAATGCTGGCACTCAACTAATCATGTGAATACAACTGAAATAGCTCTGTGCTGATTGCGTACCCATTACATTAGTCACACATGTGTGATCACCCTATTTTCTCAAAGTTTTTCGCGTAGAAATTTCTATCTTTGTCATTTCAACCTAAATATATATTTCAATGATGGCTAAATCGCAACAAAAGAAGTCAATTATTTTTGTTCAGAAAAGATTTCTTCTGAGACTGCTTGAGTTGTGATTGAAACGATGGTGTAATAATATACAAGCATGTGTATTAATTGGCTTTAAAACTAAAATGTACACAGTGTTGTAAGGACTACATGGCTACATGCAAGAATATGCACGCAAGCAAAATTAAAGATTTACATAAAACGTATATTTTCCTTATTTGCACTTAATTAGGATTATTTTTGCATATTCGGTTGGAACTTTATTACATCATTGTTTGCAGCCGCACTGCGGTATAGCAGCAATAACCTTTGTTCCCAAATTCATACTTAACTTTGTTCGAATAACCAATACAAATGTACGCTGTAAAATAAATTTAATGAATGCAGGACCTCGTCTTCTATCCATCTTATGAAAAGCTCCCACTTTTAAAGCTATTGTAGGACAGCTACGAAAGAATTTTCTGGACCATTCACTCCCGCACCAGGTTTTAGTTTTACCAATTATTTTACCAGATGTAAGTATAGTTTGGCTGCCCATGTCCAAAATTAGAAGACATACCGATGCAGCTGCAATCATTAACATGAACAGACCAATACTTCCAATGATTGGTAGTTGGTTATGAAAAACTAGTAGGCCGTAAAGCATGCCAATAATCCCAAGCCCTCCATTAAATTGTATAATAGGCCAAATGTATGTTTGGAAGCATTGATCGCAAAGTATTACAAATACTTGTATTTGTCGATATAGCAATGCGGCTTGTTGCGCTGGTTTTAGTAGTTTTCCATTTGAGTCATCTATTAAGCATCTGAAAATTACAAATACGTCAAATAGATCCCAATTTTAAAATATTGGTTATTATATAAATTATGTACAATAGACGCTTCAAGTTGGCATTGATCTCATTTAGTGCTACCATGCACACAGTTTCAACGAGTGATCCAACAGCTGTAACAGGAGCAAGGAAGAGCATTTGAATTGAAATTGCGACTAAACGTAAAAGGATGTTTTTGCAGCTAAATCTGTAAATTAAACTTGAAATAATGTGACTGTTGAGGCAAGGGAACGCTAAGTATACGAGTGGAATTAGAATCATAAAATATAAAAACACTGCTAGCGGAAATGCATAAAGTATTACTAAAAAGAACCGATTTTCGGTTTTGAACTTTCTTTTTCCTGATTTAGGGTGAAATGAAATGTTTGACACGATTTGGTTTTTACTACACAAGCAATTTAGAAGATGTGCCAAGTCCTCAGAATTTTTGTTGAATACGTAGATTGACAAGCTAGTCGCGAATTTTCCAATGAGTAACATACCATGAAAAATTATAGCTACAACATTTATAGTTGTACTAATCCTTAAATTATAATATAATTCGAATGATGTTAAAGACAGCGAAGTAAATATGATTATCAGCCAAAAAACGCTGATAACTTTGGGGATTTTAATGTGGGTCACAACCAATTTCTTTTGGCATATTTCCAGATGAATAGGTAACAAACCGAGTTGGGGTCCAGTCACTTGGAAACATGCCTTAATAACTTTATTTACAGCTTTTGACTGCATGCTTGCCAGTAGCAAAAACGTCAGCCTGGAGACTTTGAAAGGCAAACTGAAACAGAAGGTTAAAATAAATTTTGCGCCCCGTTGGATTTCCATATTGACCTTGTGGTTTTCCCAAATTAAATTTCAAGTATTACGAGAGTTTATCTAATTGTAATTATCACGAAGGGTCTTTTTTGATTTTATCTCACGAAAATTTGTTCATTTAAAAGGTCAATCCTTTGTCTCTATCTTGCCATTTAAACACGCCAATGGTACTAAAAGCTTTTGTAACACAGGAGTTTTCAGAACTAATATAGTTTTCTATTAAAATCATTTTATTCTACCATTAGTAGCCATGGGATATACTAAATGATTACTTAAACGAACATTATTGCTGACAAGTCTGTTTACCTATATCCAACTATTTATCTAATTCAAAATAACTAAAATTAAACTGTTTTCCAAAAAGTTTAAATAATATTTACTCAAACTAAGTAGTTACCAATATTAACGGTATACGTGAAGTCTTCATAGTTATTAAATAAAGGATAATTTCTGTTTTGTTATGAAATTTTCTTTAAAATGTTGTAGTATTTATTAGCTTGTAGTCAAAATCAGAGAAGTGTATGTTGAAGTAAACTTTGTAAACTAATAAAATATTTACAGAGATATTTACAACTGACAAAACATGTGTTTAGTAATAGGCAAATCCAAGCATACATATCATTTAAGTCTAAGTTACGCCTCAGCGATGATTAAAGTTTTGTAATATATTTTTGTATTATTTTTGAAGCCGAATTTTCAATACATTTTTAGGTAACTTCCTTGATTCTTCATAATGCTAAGCTAACTTAGCATTACTTTTTTTAAATTTTCTAAACATTAGTTAGTTTGAAATATAAGATATTACACGCGCTTTTAATTTATTAATAGTCACAATAATTCTTGCTTCAAAATATATTTAATTAACAACAAAACTTGACTTGTTAATCCAATATTTTGGGATAAGTCCTTGAAAAAATGATAATTACTTAAATAGGTTAAACCAATTTTATAAATTTCTATTGATGGAATCATCAACTGAACATCTTTAAACGTTATTATCTTTTTGAACATTTAAAAAAATATTTTGTAAAAAGAATGGCAACTAAAGATCTTTTCACACTAACCAGTTTTGTATTTAGCTTGCCGGCATATCTCCAAGACCAGTATGACCAAACTCAAAGCATGATAGGCGATTTGTGAGCATTGCTGGGGGATTTCCAGTAATGTCTTATCTCACCTACTATCTAACTAATTTCATTTGATACAAAAAAATGCATTTAAGAGATTTCAGTATTTGCAAAATGGATTTGCTGGAAATTGCTTCAGTTGAAAAAAGTGTCAACTGTGTTAGAAATAAAGCGTGTCTAGATAACGAACTAATTAGTCGAGCTTGTGTCGAAGCACGAATTGGTAGCTGTACCCTTTTGCAAAAAGGTCAAGTCCAACATTTCATACTAGATATAAACAATTTAGTGTGCTACATCAGCAAAATAACGTTTTCCATGAAAGTAGTTTTTAATGTATGTATGTTATTGTAAAAGAACGCATTTCAATCCATGCAAAAAATAGATAATCACATATATTTGTCCTTATAGCTCTTGTTTTCCTGGCAAATCATTATACCCATTTATTGAAATAATTGCATTGGCCATGGCGTAAGTTCATATGAAGCTCAAGGCTGTTTATTAAATTGCTACTTTAAGCAGACCTTCAAAGTTAATGTATAGATTTCCTCTATGAACGTTTTCCAGTAAGAACCGTAATTAAAAAGTTAATATTATGTTTCAGATTTTTTGTATATTTTAGCGGTAACTACCAAGCAAGTTCTTATGCATAACAGCCCAATAATTTTCAAAATAGCATACAATTTATATCGAAATTAATTGATTTGATATTGGTTTATGAACAGACAAATTTTACTTCCGAGTACCAAACCATGTGGTAAAATTTATGAACTTTGAACGTCCGATCCCTCAATATATTTGATGCATTAGTTTGCTTCAAATTTCTGACACGTGTAGCATTATACAGCAATATTTATTATGCCAAAACATTTATGTTTAAAGTTATATATATACACGTATACGTTATGTTTTCCTCCTACATTCGTCAAACCCTTCGTAAATTAGTTATTAAAGTTAGCATTATGACATTTCTAGTCCGATGACTATTTTAGCTGTTTTAACTTAGAAACACCACAGAACTATAAAAAGCTGGTCCTATTGTCAAACTAACTATCTGAAAATGTTATCAGATATACCGCTTTACCTACTGGATCCATGGCTAACATATTTGATGTTAAAATCACTTCAAATATTCCAAGCTAGTTTTGGTTTACTACCTGGTCTTGGCGTCAATATTAAGTTTGGCCCTTCTGGCTCCCCGTATATACCCTGCTATATTTCCAACTGGAAAAATACCATTTTGCATAATTTCCTCATCTTAAAACAAGTGGTTCTTGGTTTGACTTTTCTTAAACAGTACCATTCACATGAACAAATTTCCGGTCATACTCTTGTAAAATTAGGAGTTGTGATTTTGTTTCTGCTGCAGCCACTGGCAATACTTTTGTTACGGCTTAACATTATCAAAAGCAATGGTTTATTTTATAATGGTATGAACCAAACTATGGCTTCCGGTAGAACAAAATACTTGAATAAACGTTTTAACAAAACAAATTTTACAACTACGCTGAAGGATCCACCTGGTTTACTGCTTATATACTACATGATTGGGGAATTAATATTTGGACTGCCTTTGTCAGCCGTTTTAATTTATAATGATTTAGATCCTTATGTAACCACGTTTAGTATGTTGGGCTTATCAATGGGTCCCATTCTGCATATTAGTGCTTATTTATTAACTACCTTTACAGTGGTTTACTTAGTACTGCACAACTTAACCGTTATAGTGTTTCTTGCAATATTTTCTTATTTAGCAGTTCAAAGCTATTTAAGATATCTCATCAAACTTTCTAAGAAACCGATTTATTCGCATAAAGCTTTAGCTTATTACGTGCAACTAAGGCTTGTCTATAATTTACACAGTGAATGTGTTCACAGTTCCATTTTTATAATGACAGTTTACACTTTGTTACTTCTCACAGTTTTCTTATGGTTAGCGGTAAATTGCTCGAATTTGGCACCTTTATTTATTGTGCTTTGTTTTGGAGCTGCTTTTATCGGTGGATTGGGACTAATTGTGTTTTTATTACGCATATTTGCTGATACCAGAATATTAAGTGGGGTTCTGATAAAACAAGCTAAGAATAGTGCATGCTATTTATTTAAAAATAGGAGGGTTGGAAGTACAAGCTATGAGCAAATTGTCAAACGAAAATGGATATCACAGTCGGAATTACCTGTTAATTGTGGACGTAGATTTGCTTGTAGCAAAGATGCAATTATGAACTATTTAGATGTATTGAGCTGTATTTTGACTAACTCACTACTGCTATTCAAAGTGTAAGTTAGTGACTTATTTTTGTCGTTGATTTATTTTGTTGTTATTCTTTCACATTTTGATATCAAGATCATATTTTTTTCTAGAAAATAGTACATTTGCACTTCATAATTGCAATCATTGGTTAGTTATCATTTTATGTACAAGAAGTGGTAAAAAGCTTCAATGGGTCAAAGCCAAAATAGGATAATATTACGTCGACAATTAGATCCTTACACAAACAAACTTTAATTGATTTAGTTAAGTGTTTCTTTGCTAATGTCAAAAATACTTAAATTCAAATCCTTGTCTTGATTATGAAACAAACTAAGTCGTTTAGACAAACATGTTTTTACTTGTTTGAAATAAACAAAACATGGCAGAACCCTTCTTTGGTTTGCATGACAACAAAACACGCAATAAAGGGAAAAGCGAAATAAAGATTTAAATTGGCCATGATGATTTTTTCGGTTGGTCAAAAACACTGATTTTTATAATGAATTTATGGCAATGAATGCATATTGATCACAATCTGGTTTGAAATTTCAGCTTATATTCCTGTTTCAAAGAAATGTGACCTCAGTTAAAAGTGTAAATCATTTGAGTAGTAATTTTCAGAGAAATTCATTACAATTTAGTACATTTGCAATCAGGCAAGTGCTATAAATAACACTTATTATTTTCGTATCAAGAAAATGTTAAATTAATTTGGTCTGAAAATACTTTTGAGTGGTGTTTAATACTTTTGAGTAGTGTTTAATACTTTTGTGTTCTCAGATCTGACCTTAGAAAGCAAAAATAGTTCATCTTTTTTAATATTTAATAACGCACACATTTTTAATAATATTTTTTCTCCATGAATGCTTAAATATTTACAAAAAAATTAATATGTTTATTGTGGAAAATAAATATATCATGCATGTTTTATGCGTGCTTTAAAGCTGTAACAAAAACGTATTTACATTACCCATTTAGGGAAACCGGCATGTTTCCTTATTAATAGCACCATCATTTTATTTCAAATATTTTTCGACAAAATCCCTCGAGAAACATCTCGTACTAAATTGCAAATTAGAACCATTACAGCACTAGTTGTGACTCAGCTTTAAATTGAGAAAAGTTCAAAATAATGTTTCTTCGTAAATCATATCGGGAACAATATTTATCGAAATGTCGTATTTAATTGGATTTCAGTGCTAAATTATTACGTTTATAATAAGGTAAATATATATTCATTGTATTGTGAATGATAACCAGTTGTTGTAAGCATGTGTAAGGATGAAAAACATTTATATATGTATGAGGTATGACAACATTAACATAATTTCATCTTTAACAATTTTTCGCTAACCTAAATACTCACACACATAAATCACTACGTACAATTGTTATCGAAGTTACTTCATAATTTCATTGTGGGTCTTTACAGAACTAGAAGAAGGCTGTTCCAACAAACGGTATTACGTACGCTGGAAAATATTCATGTTGAAAATATTGGATATCGCGCCAAGCTCTGCTTAAAATAATTTTAATAACTAGTTAAACTTGTTTACTATAAAACTTACCACAAGATTATAATTTGAAAAATTGTAAAGTATGAGGCAACTTTAGAAACTTTGGAACGTCATAATATTATTAACATGTTAAGGTATTCAGTCAGCTTAAATTTGTTTTGCCTTTTTCAAAGCATAGCATATTATATTAGTATGTGCTTAGTAATTAGTAATTAAATACTATTAAATATTTAATGGATCTTTTATCGAATTTAAATAACATAGTTAATGCTTCGTAATTACGTATCTGCTTGGTAAACAAATTAAATATTTGGCTTTACCTTTTTTAATAGTTTCAGAAAACGTCTACCTGCCAACGTTGGTACTACCAGCTTGCTTTTGTTCCTACTATAAATCTTGACAAGCTTTCTGATAAAATGGCATCTCAGGCGGTTTATCTGTTGCTTTATTTTGGATCATATTTGGCTCACAATATTGTGCCTATTATTCCCATAAAATTAGTAAGTTCCCATCAAGTTGTGACAGAGACCAGGAACAAAAAACGAAGATTTAGAATATTTTTCTTAACATATTTCTTACTTTTTATTTCATCGTTGACGCAAATAATAGATAGCTTGTGTTTTGCTGCAGAGTCAAACCTCCTTGTGATTTTTTTTCATGGATTTCTTCTTTTAGTATGTATCGCATCATTTGCAGTATATATATCGTACCAATTCTTTGCCATTGAATTTTGCTGTCTACTTAACATTATGTTTAGGAGAACAAGTCTAATAGAAACTTCTTGCTTTGAAAGTGGGTTTCCACAAAATGTAACAAAGCGTCGTAAAAAGGCATTATTCTTAATATGCATCTGTATGTATTTTGTTTACATAGCTGTAGGTGTAGTAATTGTAATTGTTCCAATTATTTCCTTAAAATTCCCCTGTCTCTATAATAACACCTTTTACAAAAATGTGTTTGGATCTTGTGAATCTTTTCAATTTCGATTATATATTTGCATGATATACATAATATTCTTTACTCCAATTGGAGCTGTAGCTTCGATTGGTTCGGTGACAATGGTTGCAAGTATGCATGAACTAATTAGCAAGTTGGACGACATGAATTATCTGATACAATCCAATTTGCTTAACGAAGGACCTGGACGTTGTTACGATTTAGCCATGTGTTACAGGAAAATTCAAATATTTGCCAATCTTCTTAACTAGTGCTATCAAGTATTTTTCTGGCCTACGTATGAATTCATAAGTTGCACTGGAATAGTAACGCTATTATACTCACTGCTAGTTTTTGACAAGTATTTGAACGGATTAATGAAAATTGGAGTGGTTATCACAATGGTTGCAATGGCATTAGTAGTGTGGGTACCTCTTTTGATGGGAAGTCAGTGTATTCGTATCTCAAAATTTATATTTTTGAAACTAGGGCAGCACAAATACAATAAACGAGAAGAGGAAATGTGGAAAAAACGTTTTCTTAAGAGCTGTTGTCCAATTTCATTGAAAATTGGGCCGTTCCATAAAATGGACAAGACAAGAATTCCTTGTCTGATTCGGTTTATTTTACAACGCACATTTTTCCTTGTATTTAAAACGAACCCTTCTACGCTTTAACTTTTTTTGTAGAAGTATACTTTTTTATACCGGCTAAAATCACACCTTAATTTACACACACAATTCTGACAAAAAAATTGTAGCAATAAATGCTTAAATATTTTGTAGAGTTAAAAACTACTTTTATACTGCATGTTCATTTTCATAAGTATTGACGCTGAAAAAAATAAAACTACGATAGCATTTTTTGATTTAGGTCAAGTTTATTGTTCCAAATAAGTCAGACTAAGACTTTTGCATCAAACAAATGAATCATATTTCTTACTTTTCCTCTCGGTCGCATCATGTTACATTTCGATATGACATTTGGGCTTAAAAGCATATTTTAATGTTAAAACAAGCCACAACAGTTGGCTATGTTCCCTCTTGGGAATTAGCCACCAAGTTAAACCCGATACATAACTACGTCGTCTATAAATATCTTCTGCACACACTTGACCGAATAAAGTCTAATAAACAGCTTATATTGCATTTTTCTTTAATTGGACTGTACCGTAACGTAAGCGTGGGAGGATGATTCTATGATTCTTAGTTATACGAAAACAATAAAAATCAACTAATATTTTGCATGAAATATTACCCGATTCATGGAATAGGAAAATAAAATCTAATGATTCCCACTTCATTTCCAATGCGAATTTTATGCTAAACCGATCATAAGAAAAATGTCCCATACACTCAAGTCAAGTCGTGAAATAGCAATTTTTAAGATATTTTAGCTTATATTGAAACATGAATTTCATACTGTTATAACATGAACGCGAGAAAAAGCGAGCGAACATTCACCTTTTTATAAAGAGCGAAACAATCAATCAAAAACAGGAAAAAGCCAATCCTACAAATATGATTACATACACTTATGTTTCAAAAGATTTATGTTCAATAGTAAATTCTTAGATGGCATGTCAATTTAATTCATGAGAAAAGTTTAAAATTAATGCTTCTTCGTAAATAAAGCAGAGAATACTATTTATCGAAAGGTCGTATTTGGTTGGATTTCACTGCTAAATTATTGCTGTTTTAACAAGATGATATTCAATTTATTTTAATTACAAACACTGAACAAGGTTTCAGCAACAATTATTATTAAGAAGGTTTGAAAACATTTAATTTAATTGGCATATATTGGATTACATGTCTAGTTAAAATTTACTGATTAAAGTATCTTACCTCAGGTGTATCTAAAGTTGTTTACAATAAAGTTGACCAACATATATATAGCTTATGGTTTGAAACATTATAATATGTAGGGTAATATAGAACTTAATAACTTTATTTACATGATTCGGTTCTCTGTAGACTTTACTTTGTTTTGCTTATGACAAAGCAAAACATATTATTGTATTTTGTGCTTATTCATTAAAAACTTTTTAATTAGTTTTCACTATTTTATCAAAAAACAGTCAAATTAATAACTACCTCTTAAATGTCAACCTCGTATCTCAAGTTAATCAACTTAAATATATTCCTTGTCCTCTGCCAGAGGTTTAAGACAGTGGATTATTTTTAGTACCAACTTTGCATTTGTCACTAATACAATTGTATCCAACCTTTGTGTAAACCTGTTTAAAATCATTCTTCTGCTGATAAAATGACATCTAAAGCTGTCCATATGGTGCTTTATTTTGGATCATATATGGCTCACAATATTATACCAATTATTCCTATAAAATTGGTAAGTTCCCATAAAGTTGTTTTGGAGACCAAGTACAAAAATAGACGATTTAGGATATTCTTCTCAACATTTTTCCTGCTTTTAGTTTCATCATTAACACAACTGATAGATAGCTTACTTTTCGCTGCAGAGCGAAATCTCTTTGTGATTACATTTCATGGATTTCTTCTACTGATATATTGCTCCTCATTTGCAATATTTCTTGCATACCAATTCTTAACAATCGAATTTTGTTGTCTACTTAATATAATATTGAGCAATGCAAGCATTATTGAATCTACATTCTTTCAAAGTGGTTTTCCTAAGAGTTTAACAAAACGTCCTAAAAAGGCATCAGTTTCAATATGTGCCTGTATTTATTTCCTTTATATAGCTGCGTTTTTGGTTACTCTTATTATTCCAATTGTTTCTGTCACATTTCCTTGTCTTTTCGATAACACATTTTACAAATATGTGTTCGACTCTTGTGAATATTTTCAATTTCGATTATATGTTTACATGCTTTGCACAATATCCTTAACGCCAATTGGAGCTATAGCTTCGGTAAGTTCGGTGACAATAGTAGCAAGCATGAATGAGCTTATTAGCAATTTGCAAGATATGAAATATTTGATTCAGTGTAACTTCAGCTAAATGAACGATCCAGTTGTTGCCATGATGCTGCCATGTGCTATAGAAAAATTCAAGTATTGTCCAATCTTGTTAATGAGTGTTATCAAATGTTTGTCTGGCCCACTTATGAATTTATTAGTTGTATTGCCATAGTAGCTCTGTTATATGCCCTAATCATTTTTGACAGGTATTTGAATGGAATTTTCAAAATTGGATTGGTCTTCACTATAGTTACAATGGCATGCGCGGTTTGGGTTCCTATTTTGATGGGTAGTCAGTGTTTACGTATTTCCAAATTTATTATTTTTACATTAAAGCAGCACAAATGCAATACACGAGACAATGATAGATGGAACAAACGTTTTCTTAACAGTTGTACACCTATTTCATTAAAAATCGGCTCTTTTCATAAAATGGATAAGAGAAGAATTCCTTGTTTGATACGGTTTATTTTACAGCGAACCTTTTTCCTTGTATTTAAAACGAAACAAGCCTCGTTTTAACTACTTTTATGACCTTGCACTTCGTTCAAAAGATATAACTAGTTTTACAAAACCGGAGGTGTTTAACCTTTATAAATGTAAATATAAAATTTACATACTTATGTATGATTGAGTTGTTGATAAAGTGTAAATATAGATATTCGACTTAATTGGATACCATTTGGTGGTTAATTTGAATGTTAATTAAAACGCATTTTGTGTATGCTATACTCCAAGACATTTCTAAAATATTTTTAATAGTAAAATAAACAACAATAGTAAATAAAAATTTGTCTCAAAATTTGTATGTTTACGAGAAAATATTGTCTTTACAATAGTTTGTAAATATCAATCACTAAAAGTTAGAAAACTTGAAAATAAAATTTAATTAAAAAAATATAAGTATTTAATTAGTCTAATTGCTGACTTATTCCATTTTACTAGAAGCAGTTTTTGGTAACCCTGTATGGATACGTACAATGTCTAATAAATCGTCAAATGAAATGTGAAACTTCGTGATATGATATACCATACAACCAAATGAAAAAAATAATTTACAGTAACTAAACGTAATATATATTAATGATCATAATTGCCAATAAATACGTTTAAAGGTTTAGATTATTTATCCCAACAAAAAAGATTTAATAAAAAATAAACAAAACATCTACATTAATCTGGTCATACAGATTTCAGTTTTTAAGGGACATTAGTCGTTTCAATGTCTGAAAATTTCTTTTTATCAGAGTTTTCTCCGTAAACATTTGTATAAGCTTTTTAAGCTGTTCTCACAATTTGTTTACGCCCATGACATCGGTCAGTGCCCCCACCTGTAGTAGCACCTCAACCTCGAACAGCCGCAGCACCTTCCGTTCGTGGCGGGGGTAGAGGAAATTGGTCGAGAATTGAAGTACTAACGTGTTTAGTAAATGAATGCTTTCAAATTGACTACTCAATCGGTATAATGACAGTGTTATTGATGTGGACAGTTTTTACAACGTTAATGCTACTTCAGTCATCTATCAGAAAAATATTGCCATCTGGAACAGTTTACAATTTTTACTTTTTTAATTTGTGAAAGTAGTGCATTTTTCCTGGGTGGATACACATTTCCTGAACAAGCGTATTCTACAAGTAGAAAAATAAAATATGTTTGGCATGAGAAATTGATTTTTACAGGCACAAAGTTTGTTAAAGCAGATATATGTAAAGAGTTAAAATGGAAACGAAGGTTGATATTAAAACGGGCTTGTAATGATATTAAAATTATGTTTGGTTCTGTAATTTATTATGGCCGAATGACAGCACTGGTTTGAAATAGAGAAAAGTTTAAAATTAATGCTTCTTCGTAAATAAAGTAGAAAACAATATCTGCAACAATGTCGCATTTGGTTTGAGGCCACTTATAAATTCATAAGTAGGAAATTGTTCAATTTAATATGGATATAAACATGTTTTCGGGAAAGTAATTGCAGAGACGAAACATATTTATTTATGTAAAAATTATAGTAGAATTTGAATAAATTTCAGTTTTATCAATATCTGAACAGTATATTATTCTAGTATTGAAATCTACTAAATTATTCTAGTATTTTGACGAAATGACAAAAGCAGGAAAAAGCAATTCCTACAAATATGCTTACATACATACGTTCGAAAATATTTATGTTTAATAGTATGTGATTTTGTAGATGACATTTTAAGTTAAACCTTCTAGTTTACTTAAAGTTTACTTTAACGAATTCCCTCAACTTGTTTAAAATAAATTGTATCAATATAATGGGTTAATGGTATTTAAAATATTTTAGAATGTTTACGACCTCAAACCATTTTGATTTCTTTGTTTATCTATAAGCCTTTCTATGGTTTGCCTATGACAGAGCAAAACATGTTATTGTACTTTTTGTTTAGTAGTTAAAACATATTAATAATTAATGGGTATTCGATAAAATACCCAATAATTATTAAAGCTATTGGATATATCCATTCGCACAAAATTTCAACATGGTATATAACTTCAATATATATTGATTGTTCTTTGTCAGAAGTTTACGGCATCTTCTTTTTCTTACTTTCAGTTTGGTTTTGTTCCGATTGTAAATGTATCAAAACCTTTGTGTAAAATATTTTACAAAAAATCTAACTCGTGCTATAATGGCATCTAACGCAATTTATAAATTGCTTTATTTTGGATCATATTTAGCTCATAATATACTTCCTATGGTTCCTATAAAATTAGTAAGTTCCCATAAAGTTGTCATAGAGACGAGACACCAAAAGAGAAGATTTCGAATATTTTTCTTCACATATTTCTTACTATTTATTTCATCATCAACGCAAGTGGTAGATAGCTTGCTTCTGGCAGCAGAGCGAAACCTCTTTGCAATTGTTTTTCATGGATTTCTCCTATTAGCATGTATCGATTCTTTTGCAGCATTTCTTGCCTATCAATTCTTGACAACTGAATTTTGTTGTCTTCTTAATAGCATATTGAGCAAACCGTGTCTATTTGAATCTTTACACTTGCAAAACTGTTTTCCACAAAATGTAGCGAAACGTTCGAAAGGGCCATTATTTTTAATATGCGTCTGTATTTATTTTGTTTATATAGCTGTATCTTTAATATTCTATGTTATCACTCCAATATTTTCTGTGGTATTGTCTTGTCTCTACGAGAATCAAGTCTACACGTATGTGTTTGGTTCGTGTGAATCTTTTCAGTTTCGATTATATGTATACATGATATGCATTATATTCTTTACTCCGATTGGTGTTATATCTTCGATAGGTTCGGTGACAATGGTTGCTAGCATGAATGAGCTTATTATAAATTTGCACGACATGAAATATTTATTAGAAACTAACTTATTTAATTGTCGTTGCCATGATGCTGCCATGTGTTACAGAAAAATACAAATACATTCTAATCTTGTAAATCAGTGCTATCAAGTGTTTGTCTGGCCTATTTATGAATTTATCAGTAGTACTGGAATAATA
>JAQFZG010002925.1:0-14955 GCA_034695465.1 Entomobrya nicoleti | reverse complement strand
TCAAGTACATACATGTATGCCATCATACGTTTTTAACTATAATTTTCGTACTATTAAAATCATTCAATTCCAATGAAAATCGTTCCAAGTCTGGATTCACACCATTGGCGGGTACCGTCTCTGATGTCCCAGAAGCATCTTCATTTTTGGCTGAGGAGCTAAGATTTTCACCACTGATTTCTTCCAGGGTCAGGGTTTCCATGCAAGTTCCATCTTTCACTGATCCAGATTTTGAATTCGACATTGGACTGGAACTGGAGGAAGAGCTACTGTAGCCGGAAGTCATCTGTATTAAACAAATAATTTGGATCTTTGAGTATAAACATCAAAAAATGGCTACACAATTGAATATTTAAGAAATGGAAACTACTTGTTTGTTCTCACCTCATCCAACATTCCAACATGACTAATATCACTCAAACTCGTTTCTGAGATAGACGGTGTTACAGTAGGAGTCACACTTGGTGTTATGAAGTTCTGTGACTCTCCCGAGTTTTCCGAAGGAGAAGTTGCTTCAAAATCCCCCATGTTGGTGGAATCAACTTCCATTGCTCCAGTTTGTTCTTCCGAGTTATTCGTGTAGCTATGAACTGGTGCAGCAGAAGGTGAAAGTAAAATGCCTTCCGGATATGAACTTCCGTAAGCTCCAACTTGAGGATATGTCATGTAATCGTTGACAAAAGGCTGTCCAAATTGATCAACAGAAGGTATTGCAACCGACGGACCATGGTAAAACAACGGGGCACCTTGATAATACGAAGCTGGGCCATGCGTTGGTGGTGCATAATACTGAATATATGGCTGCTGTTGAGGAAGCGGAAAAAAAGGAGCTGGTGAAAGTTGAGCCACTGGAGGTACCGGGGCAAATTGAGCAGGCGAAACCGCAGGAAATGTCTGTTCCGGAGGAATGAACACCTGTATATTCGGGGGTGTAGGTAGTGGTTGAGGAAACGCTGCAGGTATTGAAGGAGTGCAAAACTGAACTGCCGAAGGAACTTGATGAAAAAATGAACTTGCCACCGCAGGTATCTGAGACGCAGGTAAATAACTCCCGTTAAATACAGGTGGTAGCATTGGTGGGACTACTCCCCCAACAAAATTGGAATTCGCAGAGGTTCCATTGCCCCACAGGCCGAGGCCCTGAGTATTATTATTTCCACCCTGTCTTCCTCTCCCAGACTGGCGAAAATTCCTGGATGATCGATTGACCGTGTACTTCTTCAAAAATGTTTTTGGTTTCCCTTTCGGTCCAACCGTCCAATACTCAACTGAATGCGCTGCAGGTCCTTCGCCATCCTGTTGACCATTTTGTGCTCCTTCCTCTGCTCGAGATTGGTTTCTTGACTCCTCCTCCCCACTGATTTTCTCCTCTAACAAATCAATCGCTTCTTTAAAATCCTCAGTGTTCACATCAGATATCGTCGATAAGGACCTTGTTGAGCCTCCGTCATCATCACCATCAAACGCACCCCCACTCTTACAGTTAAACTCTTGTTTGAAGGACGAACTTATAGTGCTATCTTGCTCAGGAGCTGCTGACTGTTCCACAAATGTTAATTGTACCATTTCCAAGCAATCTAAATCCTGATTTACACAACTTAAACACCTTTACTTATCAAAAATTAAAGACTTTTACCAAAAGATGAATAATTAGCAGTTAATTAAAAATTACACAAATTCTGCACAACGATGCATTTATCCAAAGCTGACTAATCAATCACACGCACACAACTAAAAATTGAAAACGACACTTTCCAACCTGTAATTTCATGAAATTCATCTCCAGAAACAAAAAAATCATCGTTTCAGTTTTCTATTTCAGGTCATTTTCATTTTACTTGAGGTCATCCCACAGTTCATCGTCACAAACGTCATATCAAAGCCATACAATAGTCGCTTTGTATTGACACTTTGACACTACATTGCAAGCAAGCAAGTACAGTTCATTCCAAGCATTTCATACATGAATTCATCATCGCAAAATAGTAAATTGAAATCATTTTCATACAAGATTACGAAATCAGTTTGACAATTTTTTAATGATGCCAAGTTATTATTTAAAAATTCCAAAAATTATGCAAATTAGTTGGTTTTCGCAAAGCATTCATTCAATTTTACAGCATAAAAAACCAAAATTTTGAAATTTTAAAAATTTTCCCTGAAAATTCTTTTATTCTTTTCTTTGCTCTTGCCTTTCCATTCAGTCTTACCGAATTTTGTTCTGCGTTGAATCTTGCATCTGCACTTTTTGTATAAAACTGAAATGAAAGCAATAAGGCAATGGAACAAGCTGCTGGAATAGACATGGAAATGTAAAAAAAAATTTTTTTATGAAATTGTGGCAAGTCGAACTGAATGAACATTCCGATGTCCGATTGAACCTTTTACATTTTTTCAATTTTTTGATGTGCGTGCATGCGCTGTGTTTTTTGTTGTACTTGTACTGAAGCTGACCGCTGTGACGTGACGTGGTGCCTTTTGATGTTTGTCACTGCACTCTTGCTGCTAAAATTTCAAGATTCATCTTTTCGTTTTCATTTTTGAATTCATCTTGAAATAAATGCATTCACTTTCAACAAGAGCAAATTATAAGGAGGACAAGGTCATCTACTTCACATCAGATCAAGATCACCTGATCTGATGACGACGCTTGTGCGCAGGTGAACTGCAGCGTGCAGCATTGAACTTTCTGTCGGTTCAGAACAAGGTGAATGACCTTTCATGTAAACACAAACAAACGCATTCGGCGAGTAGTTCATCGTTGGTCAAATTGCTATTTGCTAGGGTGCTTGGAGGAAAAATAAGGTTATAATGGAGAGGGCGAGCCTTTGCAAATCAGTCAAGGAATCCATGTCAGTTATTTTTCCCAAAAAGTATTGTATGGTAGCCCTTGTCGCTATCGGGAACCAAATTTTGAAGGCAAACTGTAGCGATCCCGTGTATTGATAGTGGCCAGTTGAAGGAGCACACACTCATGGAAACAAGGGCTACCATACAAAATTATAACTTTTGACATGCTTTCTTTCCATTATCGCCCTATCCACACTATGACAAATCCCTGCTAGGGTGTCAAGTCAGGTGTAATCAGTAGTGTGGTGCGAGTGGAACAAAGCAAATGCAGAAATGCACCAAAAAGGAGGTTTTTTCATATGATGCAGATGCAGGCATATTATAGTGTTCAGAAAGGTTTCAAATAACTTTTTCCCGGATTTAAAATTTAAAAATTGAAATTAGATTAGCATTGATTATTTAAATTATTTATGAAACTGAATGTTTGTATGTGTACTACTGATAAAATGCAATATGTGATGATTAAATGATGTGATGACGAAATCCCCTGAAGGTCTCTAAATAGCTGGTCCTTCAAACAACGTCTTTAAGTGCTCAATTTGACGACTACCAATTTGGAAGAAAGACAAGGGATTCAATTGCTGAGGTTGAGGCTGTGGTGAACCCATTCCATTTTGGACTCGATTCGACCTTAAACGACAAAAGGATAGAGTGATACAGTATAACAAGTATGCTTCCTCCACCACCATCAATGGCAGCTGTTGGACCTGAAGTCGGAGGAGGTGACGCGGGCTCCACTGGAAGCAACATGAGAAAACTTCTTGAGGATCTACATCGCAGCAGAATACGTTTCGAGCAGGACCAAAAGGCGCTAGACAAAAGTAAGTTAGAGAACTGACTGAAGTATTTTTGCATGTTGCATTCAATGTTTTTTTTAATTTTGAAGGATAAGGATAACTACAAATTGCAAAATACATTTTTCTTTTATTTACAGCTAGATGTGAAGTCGATAGCATCAACGGAAGGATTTCGAAGCTCAAATTGGAAACGTCAAAATCCAACGAGAAGTTCGAGAACCTGGCGCAAACGGCAGCAATAAAGAAGACTGAGTTGAATGGGGTGGAAATAAGGAGTAAAGTGATTAACGAAACACTAAAGCAGGCTGAAAGTGAATTAAACGCTGCATTGGAGGAACTAGTGAGTTTTTTAAAATTCATTAATTGCACCTTGTTGATGTACGATCAATAGTAAATAGTATGTTTTGTCATTTATCATTATTACTTTTAATTTGTTCAATTTTTCAGTACCAAGTAAGAACCCAAGCGTCCCAGGTATCTAGTTCATTTCTTTCGGAGGCTGTAGACTTCGGTTTGCAATGGAACGGAACCTCGCTGGGACAAGAAAATCGACTGCTGTTTGCGCAAAGTGATATTGAAAACTTAGAACGTCAAAAGCGTCAATTGGAATTCGGTAAATAAATAGATACTAATGAAAATTAACACGAGATTGTAAATAGATACTGTTTTATTGCGATGATTTAGTTCATGTATTGGAACTGAGGCTATTGTTGATTCAACTTATTTTCATGTTCACTTTTAGAACTATCGGATTTCCTTATTTTACAAAAGGGAGTTCATGAATGTGAGAAGGAAGTAAAAGAACTGGATCAAAAGTTTCAGGAGCGTGACACAGATATCAGTAAACAAGAAGAAGATTTACGAACTAGATTAAATGACCTGGATGTGACATTACAAGATTTAGAACATGAGGAAGAGCAATTTCGGCAATCTTCATTCAATGAGATTGAAGGGTAAGAGCAATAAAACCATTTACACTTATCACATCGCCTTTGTATTACACTCCATTGATCTGAATAATGCAAAATATAGTTCTTGTATTTTTTGCTAATCTAAATTAAATTAAAATGTTCTCATTCTGTCAATAGATTACAGAAGAAAATCGATGAGATTCAAAGCTCGATAAACTCGCTTCAAAATCAAAACACGGAAGCCAACGCTATTGCAAAATCTCAGAAAAACTGTGCTAAAATAGCCAAAAGTAAAGAGTCAGCGCAACAAGAGCCCCAAAGTCATCAGTCTGAAATCGCAGCCAATGCAGTTATTGAAACATCAAAAGAAAATCAGCCCTTTAATGCAAATGCACAAAAGCCCTTTGACAACAAAGCTCGTTTAAGTAGATTTCAAGTACCAGTGAAACCTATTTTGCAACAACCTCGCAGCAGCAATGGAAGCTCCGTTAGCGACCCAAGTTCTACTACATTCACCAACAATGGCTTGAACTCCACAACAGTTAATTGTTGTGACGGAAGTTTCCCTGAATCTCAAAGTAACAGTAATGATGACGACATTTACTTTGCTGCTGCAGAAGTTAGTCAGAATTTCCGGTCTTATGAGCCAATGGCACCAATGCCTTCCTACACTGAAAATGGTCCAAGTAAGTATGTTACGTGATGTGACTGGTGCATACTAATTTTACATTACAATCTGTCTGTGTTATAGAATATTATTGATGACTGCTAATTATCTGTTTGAAAAATACAGCTCCTTCGAAAGTCCGTGTGGTTGAACAGCAAGGTCCTGCAACTTTTATGAAACAGCTAAGCTCCGCCAAGGTCATAAAGCGTCCATCGAGGAGTTCTCAGTCTCAGGGTAAGACCAAGAGAAAGTCCAATCCCAACGGCAGTAAACCTGCGTTTGTTCCTGAAGCAACAGCCCGCACCTCGCTTCCATCATCTGGAAAAACGTTCCAGTTCAAGAAGAAACTCTCTAGTAGTTCACATGGAACTTGCAATCAAATTAACTCTACCACTATGTCAGAATCATCGCACAATGAAGGACTTGTAGATTCAACAATTCAAGAGGATAATTATGAATATGAGCAATCGGATTTCTTTAATGGCGGAAATGCTGGTGCAAACAGCATTCAAGACAAGCCGTATTCAAGTTTTAATTCGAGTCGTATTTTGTTAACTGAGGGTCAGGATCAGCGTTTGGGGTAACACTGGTGGTAACGAACGGTAGAACAAAAATTACGCAGTATTCAATCATTGTAAGTTTTATGATTTCATTGCTTCTAATTAGTTTAATGTGGTATTTCTTACGTTTGCAAGATGTTTTGGCACAAGTAACACTTATTATATGTATCCCTTAAGCTAACAATGTTACATTACGTTTGTGTAAAGTGTTCAATTATTCACTCACAATAATTACATTACTATGTACAAATTTTGGATATGCGTCATCCTTCTCTTGGTTTTTCTCAAATTATCAATAAATTGTCCATAATTACTTTTAAATTAAAACTTATACTAAATACCATTTATCCGCTAACCCTCCTTTCTTACAACTAGTTCAGTAGCTATTAAACGCTACATCGTCAAAGAACAAAGCATCCATAACATAATTCTATGCATGCATGAAGAACACCTAAGTAAGCCTAAATGACTAGAGTATTTATTGTATAAGTTTGTGCATGATCAATATTAACATGATCTTTAAAAACATATCAAACTTAACTTACATTCAGTTAGATAAAGAATTAAAAGTAAAAGTTAGTTTCCTTCCAATGATAAAGTCACTTGAGATACATATGTAATATTATGCGTCTGCACTGCACATTCTGGATCCAGGTTTGAATTATATTATTGACTACTGTCTAATCTTGGATTAGATGTATCACATTATTACTTACATATCATATTTGTTGTGTAAATAATTAGTTTTAAATCTACAAGTAATTTGCATGCTTAATACAGCAAAAACAATATAATCCTCTAGTAGTAGCAATTCTTCCTGCTGTACGAAGAAATTCAGAGTTTTTAACCTTTTTATTTTAATATTTACTCCAGTCCTATTGTAATTACGCATACGCAATATGTGCATGAGCAAGCATTTTGGTATATTCACATTCAGAAAGATAATACGGATTACTAGAAAACGAATAGCGCTAACGGAAAAAATATTACGGTTGAGTTGCTACTTCTACTGTTTTTGCATCGTCCTTTGTGCTCTCATTCTCACCTTTTCCTGTTTTGTCACCGGAATTTAATTCATTCTCTTCGACCAGTGAACCATTAGCAGTAGAATTGTCATTGACAGTAGAAACATCGGATGTACCACCACTACCACCACTATCTTTGATGCCATCCTTGTCTCTAGCAGAGGATTGGGATGAAAGGCTAGCATTCGCATTAGATGTGGGCGAAATATAATTATGACTGGTACTGGTTGCACCCCCACTGCTACTACTAGCACTATCGTTATTGCTTTTTTGGGTTTGGTTGTGGGTATTTCCAAAGGAAGATGATCCACCACTACTATTGTTATTCGTTGTGAAAGAAGATGAGGATTTACTATTACTCACGGAAGAGTAATAATATCGTACGGCAGAGGCAGGCAATTGCCAGTTGGCAGCGTGAAGCTCAATGAGCTGCATCAACGTTTTTTGCACAATGGGTGACAAGCTGGAAGCTGATGATGATTTTCCAGTAGGGCTGTTAGATGATGATGGGTTGTTATTG
The DNA here is from genome assembly GCA_034695465.1 of Entomobrya nicoleti. Taxonomy (NCBI): domain Eukaryota; kingdom Metazoa; phylum Arthropoda; class Collembola; order Entomobryomorpha; family Entomobryidae; genus Entomobrya; species Entomobrya nicoleti. The sequence goes on along the minus strand of JAQFZG010002925.1, from coordinate 7,625 downwards.
TAAAGTTGATGATGATGCTGTTGGTGATAAGGTCCTATTCCTAAAAGAGCATCTCGAACAGCAGCTAAAAGTTGTTTCATCTTGAGGGGAAATGTGCCTTCCATGTCACGACCAATTGAGGTCAGCACTGTGAAGAGGCAACCCATCTGAAAAATATAGAGGAACTTTTGTTATACTTTTACTTTTGGAATAGAAAGGCTATTATATAAAGAGAAGCTATTAAGTGAAAGTTCTATATAAAACTGTGAATGACCGTGAAAACTTTTGTCTAGGACGCAAACTGAATTTTTTGCTTGAGCAACAGATAACATAACTTGTAGTATATTTGTGATTTGCTGTTATCAACTTGTAAACTTCTGGGTGTGCAGAGATATTCGAATACTAAATTTAAGGGATTAAATGTATTTCCTTCCACAAACCCCACAAGTAAGTTAAATATGTATATGTATTTGACAATGGTAAAAATGTCATGAGTGGTTTAATGCATAAACATACCTTACGTTAACAGAATTTACGAAGAAAAGAATAACTATTCATTCAGGCTTTTTTATGTTAGCCAAAATACATTTACAACATTGTTACACAGCACATTTATTCACTCGTATTTTTTTCGGAGAGATAACCTTCAACACATATTTAAGCTTCATGGTCATGTGAAACACCATTCCCGAATTGCCAAATAATTTTTTTCCCAAAAATGGTAAATGAAGTATTCTGCTCTACAAAAATTCGTTCAATGTCCACAACCAGACAACTGAATTAAAATATTACAACTACTATGCTTCAAGATACTGTTTTTCTACAGCAGTTAGTGTTATACACATGTCACACGACCTTGGAAATGTCTGATCTCCTAACCCAAACCTTGTAAATGTATATAAATACATAGATCTACATTGTTTAATATTGGCTACATGACTTCAAATTAGAAAATAAGAATGAACAAAGCATTTGTCACGTATTCACGTTCTTGAATAGTTGCGTCAGCATCTCGTCGCATATCTCCTTGTGTATGTATTTCTAATCCACCTTTACCTTGTCAAGAAAACAAGATCTGCAAGGTAAAAGGAGGAAATGGTTTGGAGAAAAAAAATCCTTAAATTGGCTTTCTTCGTTCATTTGACTTCGTTACATGGTTGAAATAAAAACCATTTTGGACACAGATGGACCATCGACCATGAATCATGCATGCCCTAGATTCATGATGGTACCCTTTTCTACAAGTTTTGATAAGACCATTTCACATTTACGACTGCAATGCACTTTATGTATTTATATGGTAGAATAGAAACACAAAGTACATTATAAAAAAAAAACAATTTCTTTTGCATGCCAAATTCCGCAAATACAAATAATTCGCTTAACATTATTTCAGTCACGTTCACGTTATCTGTACGAGATTCCTCTTTTCAATCATCTTATTTTTGAAAAGTAGCTTCCGCGTTTTTTTCATTTTTGAACATGGTACACATGCTATTTAAATTAAAAAATATAATGGCATTCGGAGAACCGGACAGTTTATTTGGTTTTTTAGGATGGATACAACCCGTAACGTAAAGCCATTTTCTTTTCTCAAAATCGGAAATAGGCACATCACGTCTCACGTGCAAGTAACGAGGTATATAATCTAAAAATCCAATTTCTAACCGATTCCCCTTTTCTTTCCCCTGTGAAACTTACCATTTCAGCTGTATAAGATTGCGGTGAGCGAAGCGTGGCAAGGCAAGAATCACAAAGTAATGCCAGCAAAGAAAAACTCATTTCATTCATTGAATGACCCGATTGTTGCTGAGTTTGCTTCTGTCTCCGAATCAGTTTTACCTTGTTAAAATAAATATGTAATATTATCATTCACATTAAACCATGAGATCCTTTAAATCATCAAATTCATTTTCCACAAGTTTCATCATTCTTTTAATTTTGGCCAAGGTCGCTACCCACACCACACCACCACCCACCAAAAACCACACACCTGTGAGTAGAGAGATGATAGAAAGCGGAGAAAATTACTCCATTGTCGAGAAATAGGAGGCTTTCCGATTTGGTCCATTGTCTTCTGCGGTTTAATGGATTTGTTGGAAGAAGATGAAGAACTCGTCATAGATCCCATTACGCTAGCTGTGGAAAGTCTTTGGAAACTTGCAAAGCATGTGTTCAGCAGGCTTTCCATCACAGTACGATCCTTTTCTCTCTGCAAAACCATTGTTTCGTTAGCTCATTCATTAGTTTTACAGGTTTTTCTACGCACAAAAACTAATACTGTTTATGTATGTATGCCTTTTATCTAATATATAAATCAAAACTTTTAATAATACGTGACGGTGACTTTGTAAATGGAGATGAAGATTGAGCCGAGCCTATTATGTATTTCTTCGCGACCAAAATAACCTTATTTCACTTAAATCAAATGGCAATTAAAAATTAAAAACCTTTTCCCAAATAGAGGATCCCCAATTTAGAGTATTACTATATTTAGCAGATATACGGTACTATACGGTTAGTTTACGGCTCTACCGCAATAGAAAATATATTTGACATCCGCACGTTTCAAAATCAGTGAACTCTACGAAAGTTGCTTTATAACCTGTCTTGGTGAAAGTAAGGGAAAAATTCTAGCCACCGAATTTAGGTTGACAAATTTATCTAGTGTTATCCAGGGAAAGGCAAGTGTAGCTAATTTTGCATTTGTGTGCGTAGCTTTTCTTCTCTTGTTTAATGCGCATTTTGCATAAATCTTATTTTACTAACCTGTATAAAGTACAAGAAAATGTGAACAGCAGCAGAAGTAAGATCTGTATCACCATCATCATCGTCTTCTTCATCTTCCTCATTATCATCCAAAATATTGCGAGGATCATTATTTTCTGGTATTGGTTCAGCAGTTTTTCCACATGTTTCTCCAGAAGATAATGATACGCCTGCTTTTGACAGCTCACTGGAGAAACTGTCAGCATTTCTGGGATTTGATGCAGCAATACCAGATGACGCCTTACCATCGTTCGAAAGCATCACTACATTCTTGTTCTTTTTCTTAGGATGGTAGTCACACAGCATGGCTTCAAATATCCCATTGACCATTTCTATCCAATTTCTGGCAGGGATTCGCTCGACACCTTCAGAACCAAAAATATATAACATTTTTAGTTTGGATTTAGTTGTCATATTCAGACACCCAGGCTCTAGTTCATGTTTCATGTGCATATGCATTGGGTGACAATGGGCAACGAACAAAAAATATGCACTTAATGTTGCACGCGCATTACCTGTGACAGCAGCCGTGACAAGTTCTTGTACAGTTTTAGGCCATTTGGTTATACAGAAGTCTGAGTAAACCGAATGGCCAATTGATGAGGTGGTGGAACCTTGTGAACTGGAGGAACTCAATAATGCCGTAGCCGAGACTCGTGGATGATGATGAGTTCCAGGACCAAAGCTTCTTGATCTCTTTACATTAGTGCTGCCTGAAAATGACGGGTACTGTTGCTGTTGTTGTTGTTGACCATTACCACCTCCTCCAGCACCAGTGGAGGAGAGCTTTGTCGCGTAACTTGCATTAGGATGCATGGAAGGATTGAATCCACCATAATGTTGCTTGGTTGGAGAACCTAATTGCATTTGTTGCTGTTGAGGATGTTGTTGTTGCTGTTGATTTTGATTCCCATATAAATTCAAATAGAATCCGGTTCTACTCTTTTGCAGTGATGATTTCAAAACAGGCTGAGGACTTAACGGAACTGTTTTAGTTTGTTTTGGCTGCTGATGCTGTTGCTGATGCTGCTGCTGTTGTGGGAAAGGGAAACCAATGGGGAAATTTGCTGCTGGTGACATTCCCGGTAGTTCACCTAAAAATATTAAACAAGTGTTTTAGGTGGATTATGAGCTCTACTAATTTGATCTCTCTGATTTGTTCTGGTATTAGAGCCGCAACTACTACATCATTTCAATTACCATTCAGTTTCAGTGATGCCAAATAATTCCCCAACTGTCCACCTATAAAGTCCTCGTCAACATCATCAAAGTCAACTTCCTCATCGTCAAACCGCACCCTAGGCCGATTCCCATTACCAGGCACATTCCCACTTGACTTGGATTGACTTAATCGGTTAAACTGGCTTCCAGCACCATTATTGGAGCTACTGGCATTTCCAACTGAAAAATTTCCAGCTTGCAAAGAAGAGTTAAGCCCCATAGCAAGTTGTAATTGCTGTATTGCTACGGCTTGTGCCTGTTGCTGTTGTTGTGCTTGCTGTAGAAGTAAATTCATATTCCCCGAAGACTTTGATTGTTTTAAGGGAAAACAACCACCGGAATTAGTCAAAATGGGCGAATTATTGTATAAAAGACTGGGATCAAATTGACTCAAAAAGTTTGATAGCTGTTGCTGCTGCTGGAGTTGTTGTTGTTGCTGTTGTTGAATAGGCAAGAACTGAAATTCCTTTGCATTCACATTGAACATGCGTTGTGCTAAGCCTAAGTTAAACCCATTTTGCATACGATTGGATATCAGAGGACTTGATGGAACTGACGAATTTCCATTGTTGCCCGGATTATCGTTACCGTTCCCAAACAGCGAGTATGCGTAGTTAATTGCATCGTTATTCATTGCATTATTTCCATTGAGTTGTGGAGACATTGGCATGTTGTTGCTGGAAATGTTGCCGGTGCTTTTGCCAGATTGGCTATTACCGAGATTGCTCTTTTTGGAGGAAGAATGATTGCCATTATTCGTTGAATTGCCTTCATCTTGATTGCTCGTTTTATTGGGACTTTGTCGGTCGCTAGTGCTGTTGCTGTTACGATTTTTGCTACTTCTCAAGCCTAAAAAAGAGAAAATCTTAATTTGCCCCAATTATTTACAACAAAAAGCGTATTAGTAAAATTATTGCTGTAACGTACTCGGTGGCTTATAAATTTCTTGGTACTTTTTCCCAGACTTTTGAGAATGTGACCTCTGCTTGTCTATTCCTATTATTTATAAAATACATTTTTTTAGGAAAAAATATAGCAACAACCACAACCATTTCATAAATATTACACACCAATACTAGAAGATTTTCCAGCACCACCGCCATTACTGGAACCGCCCCCTCGCCCTTGACTTTTACCGTTTCCATTCTTACTAGATTTCTTGGAATCCCTGTGATCCGTATTTTGGGACTCCATATCTGCCCTTATTTTGCAAACTACAATAGAAGTATGATTTACCAAAAATTTGGTTGTGTCGGGATGATTTCATAATAGGGATATAATTAAGTCATTGAAAATACAGCCGTATATCCTAATACGGAATTGGTCCCAAATAAAACGTCCTGGAATTTTCAAAGTATAATAAAAATAAAATTGTCCCACAAAGAAATTCATATCACTATCAACTATTATAGTTCTATACATAGTTGTATTTACTTGAAGAAATCTTTTGACGTAAAAAGTTTTGCTGAAATAGTCAGCAAATAGTATGATGCGTTGTATGCCTGGAATTTAATTTTGCATCAACAAAAATTTCGCTCCAGCTTAATATTGCATTTTCCTCGAAGTCGACACTAAAATTAAACTCGGTTCGTTCTGTCCACAAATATTTTTATCACAAAATAAAAATTCTGAAGTTAAAAAAATTACAATGATTATGATAAGCCAGAAGTAAAACCTTCCAGTTCCACAACTTACCGTTATATGTTTACAGCTTAAAAATAGTTAACAAAATATGTAGGGGGTTCTCGCGTCGTGATACCAAATTCCATGTTTCACACTAGTATTGCTACTACTGGTACAGAAAAAGGACTAAACTATAAAAATAATATTTCGTTTCCCTTTCATTTCACTTCCTCTTGTGCGTAGTTTGTATATATGTGTATTCATTTATGTATAAAAAAATATTCATTTAAATTATGTAGCCAAATGAGTAAAAAGCAATCTTAATAAACCCGTGTTTAGGGAAATAAAAGTATCGTTTTTTTATTTTGTGGATTGACTACACAAGAAGCAGTAAGAGCAAGATATACTTTTAAAATTTTAGGAGAAAAGAGCATGCAAAAAACAAATACGGAAAAGAATCTGATGAAACCAAAAATCACTCTAAAACTCTGTGTGAAACTGTGAAAGATATGAAAGCATAAAACAGATTTGATCATCATCAACATGCTCAAGTAGCTCGAATGTATCGGAGTTGGGCATATCGTTAGACTATCATGTTCTGAAAAGTTTGAAATCACACAGTGATGATATGATGATGACGAGAAAAGGAGTAAGATAGGAAACTGTTTACGAAAATACTGGTGGGTAATTTGGGTGGCGCAGTGTGCACCACTTACTAACATATTCATGACTATGACATAAGCGAGGTTCTCGAACACATGCATATTGTGTGATCTAGTAGTGTACAGAGAATTAAAACTCAAACTGAAACGCATGTATTACGTAATGTATATTCTATTAACATTTTGATCTGGTTCAGCTGCACCAACGCCCAATTTATAGAAGTTTAGTATGACGGAATAACTACGTTTTTGAAAAGTTACTTATTAAATTATTATATTTTAAGTGCCTAAGTTGGTTCATGAAATGGACCAGATTTGATGGGTGGTGCATATAATATAAATGCAATGTGAGGCATTCCAAAAGTCATAGATGATATGCGATAAACGATTGCTTAATACCTAGATGAAAACCCGGAAGTTGGTTCTATTTTTTGTGAAGAGATACACAAGAAAAATACGTCAGTTGGCAGAGAGCAAGCCTTCTATGCTGAGTGAATTTCAGTCCGACAAGAGCAATGAAATTTGTGTTCGAAAGATATCAGGAAAAATTTTGTTCTCTCGACTCTTTTTTAAATATGTGGAGATACCTAAACCCTTTAATGTAGCATAATTTTTATGTCGACGATTTTTTACTTACTTTCTAACTAGACTGCATATCTTCTGTTCTCTAGCGTAGTAAACTCATTTGTAAGAAGTTCGTCATGTAATAAAGCAGGTCTCGTGCCGTGCCAAATATGATGAAAGATGGTGCATGTAAGTAAATGTAACTTAATAGTGCTTGTGGAGCATTTTGCAGACTGATCTGTGATAGCAAGCTTTAAGATTCCGAAACTAAAGAAATTTTATGCGGTTTCAGTAAACAGTAAAGCGAGAAAGAAGACTGAAGTCAGTTTTTACCATGTAGTCTTCTTTTGAAATAGAGTTTATTTTTCCGAATGCCGAAAACGCTCGAGAGAACGCATGCGAACCGTGTAAATGCGTGAATACTAAAAATAATCTGCTTCAATTAGCAATATACAAAAACAAACACTACCGTCAATTGAAACTGCTTTCCAGTAATAAACATGAGGAAATGTGTAAATTTTGGTTGTGTTGTTGTGACTATGAGGAAAGTAAGAGTTGAGTGACAGAGAAGCCTCCCATGCGCATACATGCACTATTCATTTTCTAGTAACAAAAATGTTTGATTTTCGTCTTAGCAAAAATATTTATGACTTCACGCAAGCTATATGCTACAGCTACAACTGCGAGCTATGCTAACATTTATCCACACTCCACCCCTCACACACCTTAAAGTAAAATTTATTAATCGTAATATTAACTGTAATGATAATCATGAAAATTACAGAATCTCAATTATTCATAAAAAAA
>JAQFZG010002924.1:0-14956 GCA_034695465.1 Entomobrya nicoleti | reverse complement strand
CCCAAACATAACGTAATTTCAGCCAAACATATTTAGAATGAATAGTTAAACATTTTGTTATAGCGAGAATCCTATTTTAAAGTTTTACGGGGTTTATTGCTTATAAAACTGTGAATAAACCGAAATAAAAGTATTCATATTACATAGTACTAGCATATTGCTAGCTCTTCACTAGCACAAACGTATCATATATCACATTAACAGGCAAGGTTTCAAGTTACATTACATGCAAAGATCATGCTGTGCTCATCCACACATTCCAGCATAAAAAATATTCATTATACATAAAAGATCTATGCTTTAATATAGAGAAAATCTTAACACTTAAAAGACTACTATTAAAAAGTGTAGAATATTTGATGACGCTAACTGATCTGGATTTACTCTACAAAAAGAACTCGTCGTTCAAAACAATACTTTAAATGTAATTACGAAAATTTAAATGATAATATGACGTTGTTGGTCTTGATTAGTCTTTACAATACAAAAAACTTATTGCACATGTGTTTCAGAGCATTCGAGGTTATTAAATTGGCTAGATAACTTGATTCATGTTTTTTTAGTCAATTTCCGTTGGGCTTTCACAGGCACATTATAAATGTATTTCCTAACTTCAAAATGTACCAATGTACTAATCAAATCAAATATGTAATCTTTTAATGAAAATCTCATCATACATATTTTGAAGCCGTACATAAACTTAAGCGAATCCAAGCCGTACTATAGCATGCTAAAATATTGTTCTACAGTCAACATAATAAAAATGTGTTATCGCTTAGGAAAAATTAAGACTAACAGTAAACTTACTTAAGCTAAAGATTTTTCCACAGCAACTGGCAACCTTTCCTCCTTCTGCTCCTGCTGCCTTGCTTGCATACATATTATAAAATATGTAACAATTGTTGTCATAACCTATATTATAATACATTAAAATTGATGTATAAACTGTAAATTATTAATTGTACGTGTACAAAATTAGATTTGGCGGTGACATACGTTCCACAGTAAAGGATAAGTAATTGTAAAAATATTGCTTCCCTTAATTCCTATTTCACGGGAGTTTAGTTGTTCCATGACTAAATTTAGTTGATCTATCGGTATGTCCCGTCGATTTTCGTCTTTTAGCAACCATGACTTGAAGGTGCTCAGCTACGTATCAATAAGTTGTTACAGTATTTAAAACAGTTTAGATACTCAAACACATAACTTTACGATAACTTTGTGAATTACCTTATCAAACGTATCCGCTGACAGCAATACAAAGCAACTGTATGTTATCATATCAAAGAGATTATGTATTTTTGATTGTAGATTTGATTTGTATTTTTGATACTTGGTGCAAGGATAATCACGTCAATGCTCGTTGCTTGATAAAACAAGTTGTAGGCCAAATACAAAGTAATCATTGAGCCAAACGCATGATTCACAAGCTCACATAACTGTCGTATATTTTGATACAAAGAGTAAATTTCTGGCCAACTAGCTTGACTGCCTCGTTGATGCAATGGTAAAATGCTTGAAATATTAGACGTCTTGCTCAAGGTGCAGTGATTATTTAATCGGAGGATTTTTGAGAACTGAAACGATGCACTCCAAACAGTCAAGACCATTAGCAGAAGACTTAGGTCAGGAAACCATGCCAAAAGTGCGCTTCAATTTAAACAAGGTTTTTTAAAGTACTAGATTTGATAACCAGATTAAAAAAATGTAAAGAAATAAAAATATAATAATTTGGTAATCATACCGTTGAAACCTTGTCAATCCCCCTACAACCGCAAGAAAGTAGTCCACGCCAAATAACTCATCAAGTTCTAGAGTGTTTCTACTTTCTGTGTAGTTTACCATAAAAAACGCATAACGAGTTTCTGAGATCAGTCTTCTATTCCAAATCGTTTTATGCCAGGTTGACGCATCCGCCAAAATTAAATTGTTGAACAAGTTGTAAAATGTCATTGAAGTATACGCGACGCAAATCAACGAAATGATCAGTTTGCTTTGATTCTACAAAAGGAAGCAGTTTCATACAAAAAGCACCTTACGACAAATGTAAGTGAGTTACATTGTAGATTTACCTTAGATGGTTTATTTGGAAATATATCACGTTTACTCAGAATAAAGTTTACAATCTGCACAAAATGGTATCTCGAAAACCAAAAGTTTTTAATCGTCAAAATTTTAAACAAACACGCAAAGGACCAAGCAAGCCATTCGAAATAAGTTACGGGACTAATGCCACTTTCTAATTCTGTATTTTCATACATTGCCCTAACAGATGCTACAATATATACAATAACTAAGAAGGATAAAAGTGCACATACGAGGGTTTGAATAATATTTTTCTCAGCTTTGTAAAAACAGCTTTTTGTTCTGCTTAACCGAAATGGACTAAAGCATAATATAAAGGCAACATTAAAATAGATAACTAGAAAATTTGTTAAACTGTGTGGACGATTTCTTTCATTCAGTAACGATTTCATATTTTAACTGACTTCGAATTCAAAGCTTTATGACGGACTACTACAAATATTCCATTTAGCTTCTGTTATTTTTCTTAACTCGCAAAGTGGATGACCTGGCATAAATTGCTGCTGAAACTTAATGGTCAACAACTTGTTTTGCATTTTTAAAGTGTATAAACTTTTCACAGTTATTTAACGAATTTATTATTCACTTTGACTGAACAAATGTTACCAGCATGATAAGTTTTCCAATTTTTTTAAATTAAATGCCTGAATGGTTTATTTGATATAATATTTTAACATGACTTTTGTTAACCCTGTTATTTGGGAGCGATCTAAAAAACGAACGCAACACTGTCAAATCATACATCATACTTTATTTAAAACCACTTAAGTTACCATTATAAACCAAGTATATGAAATATAATAGTAACCTTATCGTTCAATAGCATGTTCTACATCAGTAAGTAATTAATAGTTTGATTTATTTTCATACAAATATAAATTCAAACTTTCACAGGCGACGGACTTTTAACACGTTTGATGGATATGATAATTTGAATATCATTAAGTTATTTCATAGTTGACTCATAAATGATATGAATCATTGGTCCAATTTTTATATTTTGAAGCTTCTGTGCTAATTCGATAAATAAATTCTTACATTCTTTGAGTTTACGTGAATTACAAGTTGATTTATTAGATGCTCTATTGCGCTCAATTCGGTTTGAATATGTAATTTATTGTAAAAGCTAAAATACCTCCTTAGTCTAATTCAAATTAGTTGTTTTAATTGGAATCAATTTCTATTGCTGGGATTAGTGTATAAGAATTTCGCTCAATTGAGCGTGTCAACAAATTTTAAGTCGGTTGTACGCTGATTAAGAATGTATCAGTTCCTTTGTACCATTCAATGAAAATGCAAATTTTGTGGAATGCGCTTATGGGTAGCATTTGTTTTATAGTTTTATTCACGAATGTTAAAAAAGTAAAATGTTATCATACCCTAACAAATTTTTTACTATTTTTTTACAACATTGACTTAAGTGATGCATAGCATGCAATTAGACTACAACTACAAGTTTCTATTATGCGTAGAAACATTTTTTATCGAATAAAAATGTAAATAAAAATGTTTCAATGCGTACGTGAAAACAACACGATGTCTTTTTGGTCATTTATGATTATTTTGCTAACAATGTGTATATTAGTCAACCACATTGATTTTATAACCAATCTTTTAAGCTTTCCCAATAACCATGCCAATAAATCAAAAATAAGTTTTCTACTTTCAATTACAAAACAGCAAATTGAAACTCCAGAGCCAGCCCACAGTACTACAAATATGACAAGAACTAGAAAGGGAAAAAATTCTGACATACACGGTAAATGATGTTAAAAATCCCATCTGTTTAATGCTTGAATAAACCATTGTAACGTTTAAATTAAGTAGCCCAATTGGAGGATAACATCCTTCGATAGGATGTAGTGAAATACCCTTTAACCTTTACCCAAAGGGCTGACTTCATTTATCCTATTTTGAGCCAAGCACCAAAGAAACTCATTGCAAAAAACAGAATTCCAAAATTCTAAGTCGAAGAACAAATGGCACATTTAATAAATGATCTTTTATCGATTTCGATATGTAACTTTCTAACTTTTGCCATTGCTCTAAAGCCAACCAACGACTACTCTTGAATTTATGATTTTCGTCTCAAAATTCTAAAATTTTAACTTTCCCGCCTTTTCCTGGTATTGTGGTACTTCTAATTTTAAATCTGACCCCAAATTCGGACTCTACACCTCCAATTCAATACAGAATAATATTTTAGTCAAGAAATTCTAAAATTTGAACTTTCGCGCCTTTTGTTTGTGTGTGCAGTGTTGAGAGATAAAAAAGGAAGAGATATGCATGAATGCATAAAAACATAGAGAGAGGGGGGGAAACCGTGTTTGAATAATGTAAGCAGAACCAAGGAACCAATCAAAAAAGGGATCCTACACCCAGTCGAGAAGCATTTTATGTAGAGATGTTGTGCATTAAAAATGCTAAAATTATCAGTGGAAGCATCATTAAACGATAATCTCCGTTAATTATTGTAGTGTAATGCAGTAAAAGACACATTCAAAAAATCGCTCTCTATGCTATACGTTTTCCATAGCAAACAAACTGCAAGCCTTTCCCAACACCATACAGCAAAAAAGAACAGCAAGCAGTAACACAACACACACACACACACAGTATTGCCCTTACTCCCCGCTAGCTTGAGTCGGGATCTCTCAGCCAGTAAGCCAACGACCTCAAATGTGAGTTATGTTTATGTTGATGTTACCATCCATTGCAGGTTTCTTTGGCGTAAGCCAATTCTCCCTAGAATACCCTGTCGTAAAAACAACACTAAGCCATTCGAAAACACCAGAATCTCTAATCCCTCGAATTCGTTTGATTAAGAATAAAGGCATATGGCCATCTAAGCTAAAAACCAGATATTTTCTAAAGAATTTATCTGTTCCAATATTTATTTGGCTACTTATCTTAAAATTCTTTAATCTAAAAGTGTTTGCTGTTTCCAGTGCCATACGTAATGGTAGCACAAGTGCTGTTTTATTACACTTTTCGAGCTCTTCTACTAATAGTTCATGTTGCCTCTCCAAATACATTTTCTTCATATTAATTTCTATGTCAAACTGACTCATTCGTTTTTCAATGTGATATTTCCAGTATCCATAATTCGTTATGTTGCTTACTAACTCAACTGCATTGTAGTGGAGTTGAACGTGATCAAAAAGATCACGGTTATGATTGATTTCAAGGATTAGAAACTCTGGATACACAAATATGCTTTGATTAACATCTTGTATTTTCTGACCAAAACTAATTAATTCGGGCTGAGGTCTTATTTCATCAATCCAGAAAAACATGCGGTTTGCTCTAATATATAAAGTGAAATTATCTATAAGTAGTTCTCTAATTGTTTCATATCCAACCAGTTTTCTAGGTGTTACCATTCTGTAAACATTGTCGTTTTTGTAAGCATTACTAAGCACTAAGCCTGCTATACTCAAACCTAAAAATACAAAACGATTTGAGGTTTTAGTTAGAAAATTGGACCTAAAAGGATTGTCCTGTTCCAATAACAGCTTTATTAAATATATTGTTTTCATTTTACTTGATAAAAAGATCCAAAAACCGCAAATCTGATAGTTCTTTTATTCCGCAGCTTATTACTCGCAATGTTCCTAGTTTGTCCTCGGAAACTATTGGATAAAAAACTGATTGTGCTTCTTCGTTACGTTCTAAATTTATAGCTGGAAAGAAAGCTCCTTGTTTGTAATTAATTTTTCCATTGATACAAACAGATTCCGAACCATATCTCAAGCTATAATTTCTCATTATTGTCTTCCATAAATCAACATGAGCCCAAGTAAGGCGCTCAATTGAAGACTATTTAGCCATTGACCAAAAGTTTGTTAGTGGATTTTCACAACGAGAAAAATATTCAAAAAATAATAAATCTGTTTCACTGCTACATGATATTGGCAGTCTCCAAAATATAATTTCATTTGGCTGTGGAATACCAAATTTACTGGTTAATTCTATAACTTTATTCCCATTTCCCTCCGATATTCGATAGGTCTTGATCCGATCTCGAGAAGCTATCCTTTTGGAACAAGTCATACAAAAAACTAATTGTGATGTTATGACCAACTCTTCGTGAAACGCCAATTTAACTGGGATCACTTCGAAATTTAAGTACAGCATATTTACAAGAATTTCCATACGTAGTCGTCTTTGAATAACCATTTGAGTTACATATAATTTTTTAGCTAGGGTAACTAAAATATACCAGGATGGCGTTGTAGAAGGGAGCATATTTAAGGATGATGATGTAATAAAATCATACTCAATTTCAAAGTACATTTTTTCAAATCGGGTGTCCTCACCGTGTCTTTCCAGTTGATGATACAAGCCGGACTGAGAAAGGGGTACAGAAATATGAATTGAGCATTGCCATGGTTTGCTTAAAAACGGGAATATAATCGGATCAAGTTTAAAGATAGGGTTGCGGCCGTATATTTGAAAAGGACTATGAGTCATTAGCAACTGGATTCGACTTTTGTACCAAAATTGTAGCAAAATAATTGGTATTTGAATTTCGGGAAGATCAACGTTGAAATAGTTATCCAAAACTAAAAGACAAGCCATATCTTTAAATGGTCTAGTGTACGTAGCCAAGTTGTATAAACTTGCATACTCTGAGTTTGTGGCTTTTAATAAAACAAGTATATATGCTATTGGGACCATTGTTGAATAGAAATATATTAGTATTAGAAATAGACTTACATATATATGAAAAATGTAATGCAAGTATTAGTAGAAGCTCAAAGTACTTCTAAAAAATGTTACGAACAACAGACGAGCACAATAACAAAAAGACAATTTCCGCTCTGCTTCTAAAGAACCAGACGTATTATATTGCTGAAATTAAAATATGTCATTATGGCCAGTTGGAGTGTATCGAAAGTAAATATTAATCGATTTTAAAAATGGAGTTTTTGGATGCTTCACTCGTTAAAAAGTATTTTATACATGCATAAATGTCTGTAATGTTACCATATTACTGCTGTAAAATCACATTTTTTCAAATTATAAATACTGGTTCACTTAACTATTCATCAATTTAAAATTAATTTTGACAATTTATTAAGTTAGATTAAAAGGCAACGTTTGTTCTAGAGTAAAGGGTGTGCAGTTAAAATATTGCTTGCTGTCTTGTACATTTTAAGGAAGCATAATTTCTGCAAATAAAGCAAACATAAACAAGTATGTATCAACATTTCCCAAATTCCACTTCATGTGATCCACTTAAATATAAAATTGTGATACAAATACGTGCATGAGGCTGAACTTTATAATGTATTGCGGTGAATTCCATGGAAATGTTTTGGTCGTTAACAGGTTCAAAAATAAAATGATTCATCACTTATTTTAAATACTTTCAAAGCCCGTTCTCGGAACAAATACGAGGAAACTTCAATTTTTCCAGCTAGATAACATCTGTCAAAATAGATTTACGGTACTGAGCCAACCCCAAATATGTGGAAAATGAAAGAGTAAATAATACATTCTGATAACAACAATATTTGCATGCTGATGCAAATATTGACACGAGGTTGAGTTCGTTGTCGTTATTTAGCCAACAAAGCCTAGCCAAACCATTTATCAAAAGGTTAATGTTTTGTAAATGTAAATTTCTAACTAAATTTTAAATGCCAACAAAGAAAAATATCAGCAAAAATATTGGAAAATTACAAGATTTTGTTCACAAGGTTACGCGTGAGAATTTGAAACCAATTCAAGCTATTTTATGAACGAAGTTCAAAATTTGAACTTTCTAAAAGGTTAACAGAAATTAATGGGCTGCGGTTGAAGCTAGTTCTGTTCCTATTGAATTAAAAAATCTCAATCAATCATGGTCCAAAGCGTCATAAACAGTACATTTTATTTTATTTTCAATTTTGGTTCATCTAATAACTTGTAATCTGAAAATTAGTTATCTTCAGCAGAAATAACGTCAGAATATTTAAATGGTTAGAATTTATCAATTAACATTGTATTCCGTAGTTTTACTTATTTTTATGAAAACACTCCGTTAGTTTGCGTTCTTAGAATCAAACTTTATTAATGGTAATCAAATATGTTTTTAGATATTTGTTGCCGCCGATGAATTAAACAGAAAACTACAACAGAATTAATTTGACAGCTCAAAAACATTTATACACTCTCGTTTACACAAAAGGGGTGTAAACAGGAGAATAAATTATAATACCTCCTCGTATGATGCATGTTCCATGAATTGTTTTTGAATAGTATCAAAAGTATTCTTTTTTTGATTTA
Source organism: Entomobrya nicoleti (assembly GCA_034695465.1). Classification (NCBI taxonomy): domain Eukaryota; kingdom Metazoa; phylum Arthropoda; class Collembola; order Entomobryomorpha; family Entomobryidae; genus Entomobrya; species Entomobrya nicoleti. The sequence continues at coordinate 6,598 of JAQFZG010002924.1, read as the reverse complement.
ATTTTTCTGGAAATTTTTACCCTAATAAATCAATATGACACAAATACAAGCTATTCGGTACACTGAGTTTGTGATAATTTGATTAGCACGATGACTATAAAAGCAACAGCATGTTAAACACATAAGTATAATCAGCATACAGTATCAGCCCTAACAACACCAACAACTTGCAATTATAAAAGGTTAGTTATTTAAAATTCCTGAAATTGCAAATCTAAATTGGTTGAAATTATTTTTATTTTTCCACAGATAATTTGTCGACTTTGAAAACTTGTACCTTCTCGTCCTTCAACATCATGGCAAAATTATACCAATTCATTTTTGTATGCTTGGTTGTAGCACTGTTTGTTGCTCTCCAAGTCAACGTAAGTTTTTTTACATTTAACCATAAAAAAATCGTTCAGATTAATAATCTTGGTATAAAGAGATATCTAGGTATATATATGTTTGTTGCAAATCTTCGAATATAAACATCTTTACATTAATTCTCGTTCATTTAAAATATTTCAGGCTCAGCAATGCAGACTTAAAGGCGAAGGTTGTCAAGTTGGGCAATGTGGAAACACAAATCCCTGCTGCTGCTCTGGAGTCTGTGACGTTCCAAAGGACCAAGCGTTTGGTTTCTGCACATAGATATACATTCCTTGGAAACGGTACTTGGATGCGAACATTTAAAAAAAATCAAACTTTGAATTTACTTTAGTAATGTCAACCAATAATGAAATATGTAATCACAGTTGTGAGAATCTGGAAATAAACTAATATTTAAAATGCAATTTAAAATTTGTGCAATTTCTACAACTTCAATTATATTTTATAACGATGAATCAATTTTACCACGCTAAAGTGTTACAGAATTTATTAAGTTCGAAACTTACTTAACCATCGGTGACATATGTAGAGTTGCCAATAGCAACTGGAAACATGTTCTCTTTTAACTCATGTTGCTTTGTTTGCATACATATAATGAAATATGTAATAACTGTTGTCATGATCTAAAAATGAGAATATATTTATGTATGAACAAAATGGAAAACGATTAGGATATTCTCTAAATACTTGTAGATTATGAAGTGACGCACATTCCATAGTAAAGGATACGTTATTGTGAAAACATTGCTTCCTCTAATTCCTATTTCACGGGAGCTTAGTTCCGACAAAATTACGTTTAGTTGGTCAATTGGAATGCCACGTCTGTTTTCGTCTTTTGACAGCCATACCTTGAGAGTGCTTAATTGCGTAATTAGAAATTCAGAAAGTTAGGTTCACAAATAATTTAAAAAAATCCAAATAATTAAATAAATTACCTTTTCGCAGACATCAGCCGAAAGCAATAAAACAACGCTGAATGAAATTGTAAAGAAAATCAGTGATATTTGATATTCAAAACTTGATGACACCAATACCTCGTCAATGCTCGTAGATTGGTACATTAAGAAGGTTGCCAAATACATGGTAACCATTGAGCCAAACGCATGATTGACGAGCTCACATAGCTGTCGTAGACTTCGATAAAGGCTATATATTTTGGACCAATTTGCTATCCTGTTTACTTGAGGTATTTGCACATTGCTTAAAACACTTTTCGAAGGTTGGTCCATATTTGAGTTCATATTTGCCCGAATTATGTTTGCAAATTGGTATGATGCAGTCCAAACAGTTAAAACTACAAGGAGTATGCTAAGATCAGTGAAATATTCCAATAGTGACCTTCCATTTAAAGAAGCATCTGGAAACTTGCCAAACCCCCTAGAATGGCAAGAAAGTAGTCGACACCAAATATCCCATCAGGTTCCTGTGTTCTTTTGAATTCTGTGTAGTTTACCATGAAAAAGGCGTAACGAGTTCTTGAGATCAGCCTTCTATTCCAAATCGTTTTATCCCAGGTTAACGAATCCGCCAAAATGTAATCGTCACACAATGAGTAAAATGACATTCCAGTGTATGCAACACATATAAATGAAATGAACATTTTACTTTGAATCTGCATAAATACATGGAAAAAATCATGAATAGTTAGAATTTCAAGGAAACGTAATCAGTTAAATTGCACGAGTACTTTCATCGGTTTATTTGGAAACACATCACTTTCGCTTTGAATAAAATTTACAATATACAAGAAACGGTGTCTCGAAAACCAAAAGTTTTTAATAGTTAAAATTTGAAATACAAACAGGAAAAAATTATTTAGCAATTCAAAATATTTTAGAGGACTATTTTCATAATTTAATGATGTATACACATAGAAACTTCTAAGGCTTGATACAGTGTATACGAACGTTAAACACGATAAAATTCCGCATATGATCATTTGAATAATATTTTTCTCAGCTTTATAAAAACCATTTTCTGCTCGAATTAAACGAAATGGGATTAGGCATAATAAAAAGGTAAAGTTAAAATAGATAACTAAAAAATTTGATATAGTGTGGGTATGGTTACGTTTAACAGATAACGTCATATTTTAGCTGACTTTGAATTCCGAGGTTAATAGTAAACTGTAGCAAATTCTTCAACTTACACAAGTATTGGAGGGCAATTTGAAAGGCTTCCGCTGTATTTATTTTATATTTCCATTTTAACAACTTAGAGCATTTGACAAATAATTTTAACGACATATCACATAATAATACTGACTAATAACTTGGTTAATTGTATTTGAGAATTCTTCTTAGTAATTGAGCTGATGGTGAACATTGTTAAATATAAATATTTACATAGTCTTCAAATATTTACGAAATGATTATAATAGTCATGCAGCAATTTACTTCAACACGCTTTGTATGCATGGTAAAACATAATTTAGGAATCTGATGATTGCATTTTTTTATAATTATACTTTTAAACCTCCTTAAGCCACGAAAATTTGACCTACATATTGTTATCTCATTAGATTAACTTAATACACTATTTAAAAATAATAACAAATAATGACTGATACAATTTCGATTTCAAATGCATCATCAAGCGTACTTTCATCGTTTTACTTTAAACCGTTATGTTTCTTATACTAGATCCAGGTACGATATGAATAACGTTTTAGAAAGCATGCCATTCAAGCATGAATTTGGTTGGTCGAATGTACATGCACTAGTACAATATACCATACCACTGCTGCACACATCGACTTAACTGTATTAACCAATTAAAATTTCAGTCAGATTATTTATAGATTTGGTCTGATTTTTGTTCGAATTTCTGAAGCAAAAATTTAAAAACTTTGTTGCACTTGTACAACGTAGTGCAGAATATGTACATGGTTTTATGTAGTTAATTAAGACAACTGCTAACAAATATCAAGAACATATATTTAATTGCATACATGGTTAGGTTTGCAAATAAATAAATTAGTCAACATGTCCTTGTTGTTACCTACAATTTTGCAGCTATTCGGTTTACTACATACTTTATTTCAGCTTTCATCAACACATGTCTATATGCCGGGCTTGGGTGCCGATGTACTTTCCGACGTTCGTTCTATGTTGTCCATATGCTTAGCTCACATCAAATTTTTCCACTTACGCGTTTCCAGCATAATCCTTGCTTCAGCTCAGCTGACCATGCAGTGTTATTGTTATTTCACATGTGTGTTGTTTTTATTTCGGGAAAGACTGGAAATCATAATTGTACTGTCAATTCCATATAGCATATCTATAATTAAGCTAAATATATTAGATCAATATAAAAATTTAATAGAAGCTTTGGTAAATAAAATGGCTGAGGATTATAATAATCATGAACCAAGCTGGTTGAAAGGTTTCTCTAAAGTGAAAGTGAAACCAGAATCATTGTCATTTGAGCCATGTGATGACAACGAAAGCCAAATCGAAATGAAGTTTGTTGAAGAAAATGTTGTGATAAAACTAGAGGAAAATAGCTTGTTTAGTAGTGAATTAGATGGTAGTAGAGGGAATAAGGAGTGTTACGAAGATGATGGAATTTTTCCTGATTTAACGGAAGCCAGTGATTTAAACTCATCAGTCTCATTGTCAACTGACCCACTAAATTCAGGTAAATTACTTGAAATTGGCATTTTATTCTTGACCGTTAGTCCGTTATAAAGTTGCTAAGATTTTTTAATAAGTTAAATATTTAATTGTTTCCAGATACATCTGGATTATACATTCGAGACACAATATCATCCAGTGAAGTCATCAAAACTGAACAAGTTAATGCTCTAGATAAGTTTTACGACGAGAGTGAATATCAGGAGGAGGAGGAGGAAGATGAAGAGGAGTTCCACAATAATTATGATGACCCAAATGATCCGGTGGATACCTTGTTGGATTTGGACAATGACACTACCCCAGGCTATGTAACAATTAGGGAAACTAGTGCTTCAACTACAAAGTTCTCTTTTCCTAACTGTGATCGCACCTTTAGCGGACAAAGTTATTTGACTAAACACATAACTTCCCATCAAGGTGAACTAACTCTAGCTAATCTTGAAGTTTAACTTTTGCTCAGCTCACTTAGCTAATCTATTTTTAAAGTTTAAAAATTAATAATGTAATTTTTATCGTTTTCAGATTCGGGTGATAGATCCTTTCCCTGTCCACTATGTGAACAGACTTTCCATTTCAAAAACAATTTGAACCTTCACATCAATAATGTTCACAAGAAACCCTCAACTGGCTCATTCTTTCCCTGTCCACTATGTGATCAGAATTTCCATTTCAAAAATAATTTGAACCTGCACATCAATAATGTTCACAATCACAAGAAACCCTCATCTGGCTCTCCTGTATTTAATTGTACAATTTGTCATGTTGAATTCAAATATAAGAAGAGTCTGACGAAGCACATGGCACAACACAAAAAAATTGGCCAACTTAATAGTTTGACAGGTTCGAAAAATGAGGTGCTGGCGAGTCCCTCGGTGACAAGTGTTCCGACAAAAAACAAGTGGAGTCCCACCCCCGCCAAGTATAAGTGTGAACCATGTAATAAGCTATTTTGGAAGCATGCTGTTTATGCTAATCATAATAAACTGAAACATCACCCAAGGACAAGGAAGAGGCATATTGCTAATTTAAAGAAACAGAAAATTTTGAAATTGAAGTCTGAGAGGAGTCCAGCTTCTAGTAGACTGGAGGATGATACTTCTAAAACTTGTGGAAGCAAAAGGAAAGTAGGGCGGCCAAAGAAAATCCATGTCGAAATTAACTAACAGCTATTAAATGTCTGATAAAGGCAGTAGAAAATGCTAAATAAAATTGTTCAAATTGCCATAAAAATTAGTACAAATTACAACTACTTTTATTATTCACTTTATCATCACAATATTATAAGCAATCAGTCAATTTTCCATACAATCATTCACCACCATAATAAATTCTGATATATTAATTGATTTATGTCGGTTCAATTAATTAAGTCACCAGTATATAAACACAAAAATTAACTACTCATTCTTTTTCAATCTTCCTCACATCCTCCAAACTAACTTTTACCTTCTTCCCATCCTCCCAAGCTTGCTGACCCTTAGCATCATTAATTTTTACATTAAACCATTTCCTTTTAATTTTCACATTAACAGCCCTCCCCCCATTTTCGATTCGGAGAGACCTTTTAGCCGGAAATGGACTCCCAATCGCAGTAGCTGATGGTTTATACGCAGTGAATCTCACACTTTTCTTTAGCTTTCCATCCTTCTCAACTTTCACCTTTACCGGAACAAATAGCGACAAAATTGAAGAACCTTCAGAATCAGAGTTCTCCTGAACTCCTCCACCTGATGATGGTATCGGCGGTGATGGAGGCAAAGCTCCTTGACCCACCTCCAAATCTAAAACATCCTCCCAGTTGGCTAGCGCCTCGTTTGTCTCTGCTTTCCAACTTGGATAACCTCCATTTTCCATAATGCCGCCAACACGCTTGAAAAATGCTTGGAGGTGCTCTAGGTTCGAAAATGGATCCAAATTGTTTAGCCGGAAGGGTTCCCCACGATCCTCCGCCTTCTTCACGATTGTCTCAATGACCCAAAAAATTACAAGTGAATCCCAGTTTGGAACACTGCCAATTAAAAAATAAATAAATGAGTGAACTATTCACTTAATCATCTTACAAAGTTAATTAACTCTATATAAATTATCAATTTACTTTAAGGTCCCTCCAAACTTGTGTAAAATCCTCACCCATTGATTTCCCTTCTTGGGCTCCAACCCACTTGACTTGATCTTCAGTGTCAGCTTATTCATCAGCTGATAAATGAGACGTACCTTCACCTTATCCGAACTTTTCGTCAATGTCCCCTCAAAATAAATCCCTTGATAGCCCTGTGACCCCCCACTGATAACATACAAAGCTGTGTAAGGCTTCCCAGCCTGATACATTAATTAAGATTAAGTTAAGTAAGTTAATTACTGAAAGTTAATTAACATTTGCAAAGAATTTAATGTTGCAGAGTTAATAAATATGCCAACACGTGTTGCAATTCGAAAATCAAATGAAAATGAGTTTACACAAACAGCAACACTATTGGATCACATTTACGTATCCGATCAATGCAAATTTCAAAACTCTAATGCAATTAGTTTTAGTACGACAGATCATCACCTTACCTATACAGTTTTCAAAAAAATTAAAATGAAAATAC
>JAQFZG010002923.1:0-14965 GCA_034695465.1 Entomobrya nicoleti | reverse complement strand
CATTAGCAAGTGAAATCGAGACTTGTGCCCAGCAACATTTTTGTTCTACTCATTAAGAGCTTTCGAATGGTATATGAATTATGAGGGCCCGGCTTTGGGCCGGCTTCCATATAAATAGTAATATGGCCCTTTAGCTTATCAGTCTCAATAAATCTCGAATAGCATATAAGTGATCGTGATAGTAATTATGACAAAATATTTCATCTCCTAAATTTCTACTATAAACCAACACGGTTGCCTTTCTATCCTAAGGATATAGTATTTGGGTGCATTTTTTTTCTGGAACAGATCTCATCATTATGAGCTCGTTGCTTTATTTATCACATGACTTACTGGTGATATTGCAATCTATTTGTGGCTAAACTTTGATAAAGTTTTTATTCTGTTCATGCATTAGTATTTCAGTACAATAGCAAATTCATTATTATACTACAAATATTAGAAAAATTACATTAGTTAAAATTAAATATGGAAATATTCACCGGATTTTCTCATTCGTCATCGTTGGTTTATATAGAAATTTTATTTTCTACATTCATTGCACTACCTTATTCAAATTGAATATATTTTACAAATAGACAACAAATATTTTAGAAATCAATGAATTAAATTCCACATATTTATTAATTAACAACTATTAATTACATTCAATTATCTAAATAAAATTTATTAGGAAATGCATCACAAATATTAAATAAAATATGTAATATTAGCATTTCAATAAAAATCAATGAGCTACTTATTAAACAATCAATATTATAATAAGCACACATGATTTTTCCTGGTTCCTAAATAGGCAAACAATACATTTTCATAAATTTCCGATCATGATCCTCATGAAACTTGTTCCTTTACGTAAATCGAGGACGAGTGGTATGTATTGAGGAGGACGTAACCCCATCAAAATAAAATAAATGCCTATATTATACACTCAGCATTAATTTATTTTAACTTTATTCAACAAATAAAAATGAAAGTTGAACCGATCAAATTATTTACAAGAATGTGTCTACTTATAGTGAAATTAAAATGTTGTTAAATTATAATTGTAAATACAGAATCGTTTAACCTGTTCTTAATAAACTACTACTTACACCGCCACTACTATACAATTTTTTCTATTTTTTCCTTTAAATCGAAACTCTGTTTGAATGTTTACTTCGAACGTGATAGTACAAAGATGATTTATTTTTACAAATTTTATCACATTTCGTACAATGGAAATTACCAAGTTGATGTCTCATCAAATGATTCCGCAATAATTGAGGCGTCGTGAAACCTTTTTGGCAAATGTGGCACGACACAGGTCTCTCTCCAATTTTATGTAAAATGTGACAATAAAGTAGCCTTTTATTTCCAAATTTCTTTTCACAGAATATACAGCTGTGTAGTAGCAATTTTTTCAAATGTGTTCGTTCATGTTGAGTTAGAAGGCCTCTTGAAAAAAATCGTTTTCCGCACTGTTCACAATTGAAGGGCTTTTCCCCAGTATGCCTAATCATACATTCACGCTTTGGCTGGTGCCCGGAAAACTCCTTACCACAAAGTTCGCACTTGTAAGGTTTTTCGTGGGTATGAATGAAAGTGTGAACACGTAAAGCCGGAAAGGTTTTACACAATTTCCCACAAAATAAACATGATTCCGCTTTATGTAGAGCATGGACCGTATCTTTATGATGACATAAACTAGTTTTTCGTGCAAACAATTTTTTGCACATGTTGCATTGAAATTGTTTTGAGAGTTCCGCATGAGTTTGCATGTGCAACCTTCTTTCCGTTTTTGTGTGAAATACCATAAAGCACAATTGGCATTTATAGGACTTTTCCCGTATGTTATGGACTCGAATAATGTGTCGCCTCAGACTTGCCTTTCGATGGAACACTTCATCACAGCGTTCGCATTTATGCTTTTTAAATTGAGTTTATGTGTGATATCCACGTGAGCTTTGAAACTACATTTTGTTGAGTAAGCCTTTCCGCAAAGAGCACATTCAAACGGCTTCCGGTGTTCGTGAACTGCTGAAATATGTCCACTGATAGATTGTTTAGAAGACAAAATTATTCCACAAATAGGACAATTATATATAATTCCACGATGAACTTTGTTCACATGCTCAAGCAAGCTGCCACTGTAGCCAAACGATTCTGAACAATATTTGCACTTGTATGGCCGCTGCCCTTGATGAATAACTAGTACGTGACTTTTTAAATGAAAGTTATTTGTAAATACTTTGGGACAATGTTCGCAATGCAGTCGAATGTTTTTGTGGACTACGTTGATGTGTTGTGTTAAGCCATTTTTTCCTTTAAATATTTTATTACAACTGACACATTCAAACTTTGATTTTGGATTTTTCTTCATGTTGGAGAATTAAATTGGAATTAAATAGTTGTGTAAAGATAGACCAGCTTTTAGAATTTAAACGCATGCAGGTAAATAATTGGTTGTTGATCTTAATTGCCCAATTTTACCAAATAGTATACGTATTCGAAAGGTGAATTTATTGTTGTTATATTTATGTTTACTTTGATATTATCGTTTAATACTACAATGCAATAATACAATTTTTTGTATGTATGTACGTAAGCATAAAACATCCCGTTTTTTGTGAGGTGCCAACATATTTCTGCTGTTGCTGTTGCTGACTATTCCTATCTACCTATTTATTCGCTAACATGGAATATCATACATTTGTTGTAATGTAAACGTATACCTAACAGGTGTTCCTGCATTCATGAATACCTACTCATATTTTATATGCTTGTTAAAATGGATGGAATCGGTAAAACATCTCAAATTGGTTGCACGATATGCAAAAATAAATCTTATAAAAGTTTACAACATCTCAATCTACACTTAAAAAATTTCACAGTGGCAAGCCAAAGAAAATATTTAACTGTAAATATTGTACAAAAACATATGGTTCTAAAGATGGATTCGAAAAACATGTCAGGGTAACTCATCATGGAATAAAGTTTACCTGTAGAATTTGTACAAAAAATATAGCTGATCGTAGTCCAGATTTGTTTTTATTACACTTTGCTTTGTTTTCTTTAAGTAGACTTTGTATTGTATAAGATGTACATATATCTAATTACACATCTAAACTTACATAATTTATACTAAAATAGTAGTACAGTGTTGTCACAATATTTTACACAAGGTCTTAATTTAAAGTGATGTGCTCTAGTATTTACTTTACACTAGTGCTTCTAATAGATTATCATAATTATTGTCGATTTGTAGTACATATATATGAAGGAATTTTAAGCTACTACTGAAAAATATGTTTAAAGTAAAAAAAATAACCATAGTGGTAAACTGAACAATTTTTTATATAATTCTACTACTTAAGTATTTTTCAACAAAAGCACGTTGCACTAAGCTAAATGTTGTGATTGAATATCATTTGAAAGGTCATTTGAAACTTGGTCGAATATTTATTGGATAAAGTGGTCACCTCAGGTTCATAAAAATACACACATTCATAACTACAAGTTTTCAACGCAACTTATTTTATTTAGGCCGCATGCCAATTTAACCTATTTATGAATTGAGCTGATTTGGGACGCCCGAAATACAAAGCAAATGTAAAACCTAAACACTTTTTGAACAGCATAATATAATGGAATTCTATCCAAATGTGTATTTATTTGACTAAAAAGTCATAATAATAATAATAATGAATTTATATACTAATACTAGCAAGTACACTTGATGTGTTTACTAGTTTGACCTTACTTTGTTTAAATCAATACCTTGCTTTGTCAGAGCATCAAAAGAACTGCATGTCTTTATCCACCTTGTCATTTTAATAAAACTCCAGGTATGTTAACGTTCGAACCGAATCTTTTTTTTATAAAAGTAAGGATTTCAACTTAGGAGTTTCATAGGGACAACTCTTACAACAACATTTACACTCCAATTTCCATTCACTCTTAATATTTACTCGACATAACATAACGCCATATCATATAATTACTTACCAACACAAATGGATAAACAAATATAGCTTAATTCGCTTATAAAATATACGCGCACACATGGAAAATTTGAAGAATTTTACAAAAAAAAAACGTTTGTCTTTAAGTTGAAGGAATTTAATTAAATATAGAAATGTATTTCCGTCTTCATAAATCGATTGTTTTGCTTTCCTAAGAAAAGTCTCACCATTTTATTTTAATAGCGTAGCCGAGCTAGTTGTAAACTTTTGTCAATGCATACAAAATATTTTTATAAAATATAAAATAATTGATATGAATTTAAAAACTGCGTTGCATGCAATTACAATGAATCATTTTAAATTAAAAACAAATAAAAGTACATTTACAAATTTTGTCATTTCAAGAAACCTTCTGGGCTAGTACTATGATTAAGTTCGTAATTTATGAGTACAATATAACCAATTAAAATTACAAGTGGTAAACTGCCGTCGCCTGACTACCATAACCACATAACTACAAATAGTAATAGTTTAAGTGATCTTTTCATAATAACTGAATACACTGTTACCAATCAAACCTTTGAGAAATAGTATATTGACAAACTATTCAAAAGTATTCTTACAAAACGCATTTTTGCAGCCTCCGATTATATCGCGATTTACACAAGTATTGTTTGTAACCTTCTCTGGTCCACGTGTACAATTTTGAGTTCGCTTCGGTTTTTTGATCACTGGTAAGCTGCGCAGTGACCACAGTGATTTTTGGAAAGGTTTTCCAGAACTGTTTAAAATCATAGAGGTTTGCACCTTCCAAAAGTTCCGTGATGTTTACGATTGTCTTATCATTGGAACATTCAACTTTGTGTATGTGCTTATTAATGATCCTTATAAAACAAACATTTGGAAAACAACTTAAGCTGGAAAATGGAAATGCATTACAATTCTTTAGTTCCAAAATTAGTATAGATTCCTGCATCAAAGGAGGTTGATATCGTGCACATAATCTTCGCATTCTGTACAAATCATGTAATTTTTGTTTGTTTTGATACAATAAAGTAAAGTCATCTAATTTTCCACCAGAGTCTTCAAACATAAAGCAAAGACATACAAGTTTGGGAAACATATGTCGAATTTCAGAAGGAATGTCGAAAGAATCGTAGTCACCCATTACAGTTGTACATTTTTCCAGTTCTTTGCATAGGAAGTGGTCACTTGCTAGAAAATGAAAAGGTATGGTAGGTTGTCTTAAATTTGGTACATTCCACTCGGCTGCGTTACAAATATTAGCTAATACACAAAACTTGTTCAGTTGCCTAAAGTGCCTATTATTTTCCAAAAGTGTACTGAAGATTTCAAAAATCTTTAACCCCATTATACAATAACCCATAGCCTCAACATCAATTTTCAATGATTTTAACTTTTCAAATTTTGGAGCTAAGTTAGCGTAGTTCCTAAAGAGATTAGAAATATCCGAGCATTCTTTCAACGCAAATTTTAGAAATTGTTCTTCTTCTAACTCTTCTTCTTCTGAAACTTCCAAAAGAAATCTTGTCTTAATTTCATCTGAAATATAAAACGCAACAGACAAATCTGTTAAGTTTGGCAAATGTGCCAAACATAAGTTGACATGCTCCATGAACATTTTGATTTTGCTGTTGGGTAACTCTACGAAATGACGAATCGTCAAATACCTTATATGAACGCCAAAAGTATCTAAAAACTTTTGAAGTATTTTTGCACTAACGTTTCCTTCAATACTGATGTTGTCCAACACAACTGTGGAACTAATAATTGTACCCTTTCTTTCTCTGTTAAATTTATCCAAAATCCGTAATCCAGAAAATCTGTAAGCCTTTGCTAATTTGTTTAACGGGTGTTCACTCTATGCCGGATTACCTCCCATTTCAAGTTTTCTTACTTGTTCTAACTCGTTTTTTTATCGAATGGCAATCGAGATGGATGATTGTTGAAAAACGTGTCCACTGCAGTTTGCCACTCACAACAAACTTTTCGACAAGCCAGAATGTCATTTAGGTGGAGTTCAATGTACAAAAGGGGCAGAACCTAAGTTAAAATTTAATTGGAATGTCATCAATCTGCCTTTAATATAAATACAGTAATGGTGCATGATGACTACCAACCCAACACAAGTTTAATACCGGGTGTCGGTATCTCTCATTTGCTTGTTGACTGACACTAATTAAGTAAATTCAGTACTTTTTTGGAAGTAGGCTTACAAGCAATTAAGAAAAAAGAGATGCAAAGCATTGGGTCTAAATTTATGTAAAGTTGGTAATGATAGTATACTAAATATAGCAATTAGTTAATAACCTTTTCAAACGACCACCCCGCCAATTTCGCAACCATCTCGTTTTGTAGGTTGAACATTTTGTTGGACAGCACACTTCTTTTTGCCTCCTTTTCTTGTAGATCAGCAGTTAGTTGAGCTTTAATCAGTTCATAATCCACACTTGAGCAGTGTTGCTTTTCCAGCGGTATTGGATGAGAAATCGTCTGCATTGAGTTTATCATTCAATCAAATAAAAACCAGAAATAATAATTTAAAAAAATTGAAAAGTCATTTTTGGTTCAAGACAAAAATAAATTATCTTAACTAAAACTAAAAGAACGCACCTTTTCTGATTCAGTATCAGATATTTACTTGTCAGAGTCAAGGATCGATGGGTTGTCCAATCGAAGTTATAGTATTTTGATTGACTTTTCCAGTTTGTTTATTTTTTTGATCTTTTTGATCGACCAGAATTTTTAGTAGTTCAATACGACTTTGTGTGTATGTATCGCTTTCTAATTCTGGTGCAACTTTTGGTAAATTTTCACTTTGTCCTATTTCTGAGAAAGACACGCTTTGTTTATTATCTGTATCACTGCAGGATTTTTTATTCCCTTCACCAGACACCAAATGCTCACTTAACAGTTCCGTAAATGTACATTCCACAATCTCCGACGTCTCTTCCACTTTTACAACTGAACTATTATCAACTTCCATTTTAATCTGAGGAACGTCGCATTGAACAAGGTTATCATTTGTTGCATTCGGTGCTAATAACTCAACTTTCAATTCTTCTTGTTTTACAGACAAACCATAACCAACATCTTCATCTACTTTTATTTTTCGAGGATTGGAGTTGATAATTATGTCACGTGGTCCAACTAATTTATTCGGCGCAAAGATTTCCTTTTGCCGTTTTAATTCTTCTTTCTCTTTGAATTGCTCATCTGCCAGTCTCTTTTCGGTTGACTCTTGTAATCTTGTTCGTTTTCTGGTATGATTACGAGAATTATTTGATGCCATTTTGTATTAATAGGGATAATGTTTTTATCAGTTTAATTATGAGTAGAAGAAAATTTGAACAAGGTTGGTAGCTGCATCACAATGTGGAGTAACTTGCTGACGAAATAAACCAGAAGTAAAGTTCCAGATAAGTTTATTTCGTTCCCTTTTTCACCGCATTGAACGAATTTTGTATTGACAAGATAGCACACGAAATTATCTGATGACAGGTAATAAATTTGGTTGTTTTCAATATGAAACAAAGACTTTAAGGTTTTAATTAGGCACTGAAATAATTTAATTTATTCAACTTAGAATTTTTCACATTGCAACTTTTAATCAATACATATTTAGTCAACAGCAAGGTCATACGTAATACCAAAGGTTAACAGTACTCCACAGCGTGGATTACTAACTGCAAACCCTAAAATTTAATGTCACATTTACCAATATATAAAAATTGCAATTACAATAGAGAGATAATTATTTGAACATAAATTCCCTTAATAATAACTTGAATTTTTCAAATTTATGAGTCATTTTAATTTCAACCGGCAAATCATTCCATAACCGAATTACTCTAAACTGAAACATTTGAGAACCAAACGCAATTTTCGGAGCAAATGCGCCCCGATAAGAATTATTTCCTCTTGTACTATATCCATGTATTTTATCCGCTTGGAAAAAAGTTCCAGAGAAATATGGAACGTGGTCAAACTTCACTAATTTATAAAAAATGCATAACGATCTAAAATCACTTTGTTTCTTTAGAAAAAACCATTTAAGCTTATTTTCAATTTTCTTAGCTACTTTCTCATACTTTTTTACTCCTAACACAAGACGACCAAGTGCTCTAACTATCCCTTCAGCGATCTTAAGTACTTTACCATTTGTAGCCGCCCAAACACTACTCATTTACTGATATGTACTTAAAACTAAAGCTTCTGCTACCAATTTCAAGTTATCATCAGAAAATAAGTGCCTGACGCTATAAAGTAGTCTAATTTTCATAAAACAAATTCTACTCATTCTTTCAACATATAGATTGAATTTTAGAAATGGATTGAGATACAACCCTAGGCATTTCAAATAATCTGCATTGGAGATTGTTACATCATTAAGCTGGAAATTAAAACTACTAACATTTTTATAAATTTGAGGACTACAAAAGGTTAACATTTTAGTTTTGTCGACGTCCAGGGTAAGATCGTGCTCACTAAGATATGTTGAAATTAACTTCATAGCTGTTTCCACTTTCACCTTTAGGTTCAACAAGTCAGAGTGTTTCCCAACGAATATAAAATTACTGTCATCTGCGAAAATGATGCTGGTGTCATTTGGAATGATATCAGGAATAAATTCATAGGAATTCATTCATTCATTCATCATAAATTTTATAGGAATCAAATAATATGATTAGGCAACTACTGGATATCAAGAATCGTCAATATTTATAGTTCAAAATGGTGTCGCTATTAGTTTTATTCCACAAACCCAATTACCATATAATATTTTATTGCATGTTATTTTACACGGTTTATGAGAAATCGTATCGAAGTCTAACATTGTCAACACAATGAGAATAGCCCTAAAGAAAAACTTGTAAAAATGATGCAAAGGAACAGGTGGTGTTTGTTATTGGTTTCACTTGTTGGTTAGAAAAGTGTCAGGTAGCTCGCACATTTAGTTTTACTGCATTTTATGGGTATTGTGATACAAATCACATGTACACTGAAAAGGCAATTCACAAAATCGGAAGGAGTTCCCTTCGCAAAGTACACATCTGGATTCTGATGTACATAATGTCTGTGTGTTTGTTCGTTTCGCCTATACATAAAAATTGTGCACAAGGTCGACCTCACTTCTGAAAGTATGGTAGTTTATGTATATTGTTTTTTACCTGTAGTCAATCACTATTTTTCATGTACAATATCAAGCATATTAAGTCATCATATACGGAACAGTTATGGTAAAGAATAACACCTGAAAGGTCACTCATTTGAATTCTTCGCAATTTCCTAACTTTTATGGGGACAGAGGTCAAGTTCAAGTAAATGAGTTTTTCGACAGAATTGAGGGCTTGTGGTGGTTAACTCCTTAGTCATCGAATAGGGAAGGATAAATGATGGCACTTCAAATATTTATTTAGGAGCAGATAACATGCGAAATAAATCTTTGCAGTTTGTAAAATGATACTTGAGAGTGCTTTAAATTAATTTAATCCCACAAATATCAGCAGTTGTTTAGTCATAAAAGTACAGTTATTGATGCATGTCATCATGTCAAATTCCCATTACATTGTTCATTAACAACCATTTACCTCAAAATCACATTTTATACTGTAGTGCAACTCATTCAAACTGTTATCGTCGACAAGCCCAGTTATATGAAGTAAAACCTTAATGTTTTATCCATTCCTTATACACATCCTGGCTACACTCTACTGTAGAATTGATTCAGTAAATATTTTAATACAAGTATTTATCCCAAGCACATACCATGACTATGTGAACATGATACTCGAGATACATAAATACATGGTCATTCACTTAAGAAACAAAATTAAGGAGTTTGCTCCACAGTATATTTCACAACTAATTTCATATCGGCATTTAAATAGTAGTCTTTCAACAAAGAAAGGGGTAACGAGAATGGATGCGGTATCTTCGGTTCAGGGCCATTTTGAGGTGATTCAACCATTTCCAGAAATTTACCCAAGCCAATTGTCTTTTGAGTCCAGCTAAGTGATGATAGGCAGTTTCCACCCCACTGGGAAGCCATTCTTGCATTAGGATTCGCATCAATTCTGAATTTCACGAGCAACGGTGTTGTTTCCGGTGTGAGTTGAACATACGCGAAGGAAATAATTTTGTTTCCTAATGTATCCACTTTCAACAAAGGAAGGATAAAGAATAGCTCCA
The DNA here is from genome assembly GCA_034695465.1 of Entomobrya nicoleti. Classification (NCBI taxonomy): domain Eukaryota; kingdom Metazoa; phylum Arthropoda; class Collembola; order Entomobryomorpha; family Entomobryidae; genus Entomobrya; species Entomobrya nicoleti. The sequence goes on along the minus strand of JAQFZG010002923.1, from coordinate 4,808 downwards.
CTTGAGCCAGGTTTTGTAATTTCGATCGATAAAATACGGGTTGATAGGTGTGGTGCACTGCTACTGATGCATCCAAAGTTAACTTATTCAACACTATTTCTTTACACTCTAATTCTAGTCCAAATGTTTCTCTACCTGACAAGGACGATCGTCTAATGTTGTCAGTGAAACCAAAACCGAGGCAGGTTTTGACGTGGTTGAGGAATTCGATGCAGTTTTCAGGTTTCACCAACCAGTTTGAAGTAAACTTGTACTCGCATTGTTTCCCAGTGAAGAACGTGGAACACAATTTGATAACATCTGGGCTGTCAAAAGAAAAGCAAACATCCAATACATATTAATTCAGGCGTATTGATTATCACATTATTAAAAATAATGAGCGTATAATAATTTATTTACTTTTGATCACACTGGTCCTCGTGAGCTGTTAACTGACCGCGCAACATGGTTTTCCGGCATCCTCGTGGACTCCAGCTGCATTTGAATTTAATATCGTCCAGGAAGCTCTCTGCTAAAAGGTTTCGAATCGTAACTCCTGGAGATCGGCATGTTGGACATGCTGTGACCCGAGTGGAACACGACTCGCAGATGGAATGTCCATTGGGACATTGAAAAATATGTGCCCTTGGGATTTGAAAACATACTGGACACTTTCCCTTTGAAATTGTTAAAGCTGAATTGTCTTCATTTTTTCGTTTCGTACTTCTTTTTCTTCCCATTGTGGCCCGTATTAAATTTTGCTTGTTACTGTTAAAATGGGACGCAATAATAGAGTCGACTTCTTCTTAGTATACCTTCATCTTAATCGATTATATGGGGACGAAATTTGTTAGTCGAACTTTTTTTTATTTTTGAATTTTACGTAATCGACTGCTACATTGCTGACTTTTTAGTCGACCACTAGCAGTCGAACGTGTATACTGTTAAACTTTTTTAGTCGACCAGAAACAAATATTCTCCGCACAGATGAGAGTGCTGGATTGTGTTTTGTTAGTTTAGGTTAGATTCGGTCTAGTACTGACTCAAGTGTTGGGATGTGTTTAGTAATGTAAGTTCGATTAGGCTTAATACTGCCGAAAACATGAAATTCGACTATTTCCGACTATAATCGACTAGTTCAAAGTCTACAAAATGAATGTCGACTAAATTGGTTTCTTCTAAAAAAAGTTCTACTCAACCGATTTCGTCAGTAAAATTTCGACAATAATTTTTAGGTCGACTAATAAATTTCTGAAAATAAAATTCTTCTAATATGTTTATTCACTAAGATCTATTCGACTCTATTATACCGACCCGTTAAAACAAAAGTTTGAGCTGTTTATTTTATCAAATGGCTCCTATTTAATACACTTGACAAGATTTGGTTTCATTCACAGAGTTTTAGCAGTTTGGTTGTCAAAAAACTTGTCAAGTTAACACAATTTGGTCTCAAATAAATTTTACACCACTATTATTTCAGTAATTTTGGGGAAAACTAAATCTTTTTTGTAAGTACATCGAATTTTTAAACATAGTTTAATAACTATTATGATAATTTATACACTCACCACTACCTCGTGTTTCTTGATATGTCCATGTTCATATATTTTACGGAGTCTAGCATTGTGGTTCTTGCTATGTATCCTTTTAATACTGTGTGTGTAAGTATTTAGTTATTTATTTACGGTGAAGGAGTGATGGGAAATTCATTGTCATCTGGCAGTTTTTTATGTATGCATGTAATGAGAAAAACATACCCAAAGACGCTACGGAAAATACACAAATAGGTATTACAACCCTTTACCCCGTATGATATTGCTGACGTTATTTTCTACACATTTAAAGTGTGCTTGCGCTGAATCATTAGCAATGAACATAGAGGAAGCATATTACATATCCACATAACATTGCTGTTTTATAATGTTTCTGACACTTTCCTTGTTTTGCAATGTGTTTTTACTAGCTCGAGCAGTTTTCTGTTTCACGAGAGGATATTGCGCAATTGATAAAGGGAAAAGAAGAGCTACTCCTATTAGTATAGGAAGATTTTCGATGATTCCAGTATCCTTGTTGATCTCAGTTTGTTAACGTGTGTTCTCAAATACATTGAAACCAGCTCGAGCATTTTTCCTTTTTATCAGAGCAAAATACACAATCAAGCATTCCACTTTGACTCATGGATAAGTTATAATGTGACATAGAAGGTTGCATTACTTACTCGCTTTGATAAAGGAAGATTTTGGGGGATTCAATATTCTTACACGATTGAACGTGATATTCTGTGTTAAACACGTTTAGTGGCAGAATTCTCAGAGACTTTTCATTCGGTTGTCTTTTTATACAAAGCCGTGGTATGCTAAGCATGTTTGTCTAGTACAAGGTTGGCTTATGAATATATGCGTCGAGTCTGCAAACGTCTGTGTTGCCTGATAGTATGTTGGATGTACGAATATTTTAAAATCGAAAATTTATTTTTATATATAACTATTGATAAGTATTTATCGGCAAGCTAATGTATATTTTTTAGCTACTTAAATATAAATGTGAACAGTGCGGCAAACGTTTCACTGCGACAACTAGCTTGAAGAACCATGAACAAAATCATCGAAATATTAAAAATTATCATCGCATATTTTGTAGTATGAGTTTTTTACGGAAGTTACAGTATTTTATACATATTTTAAGAAAATTCAGGAACGGCTTTAGAGCTGTAAATTTTTGTGACTTTGGATGTGTTTCCTCAGGTTCACTACGAGACCATTTGTACTGCCACCTACCTGGTAGATTTAAATGTGTAAAGTGCAACAAAGAGTACAAAGGAAAGAAGGACCTAAAAACAAATGTGGAAAGGCTGCATAAGTAATATCATTAGTTTACCAATCTAGATAGCTATAGTAATAATAGAGAAAAATAATTTATCTACTATTTCCTACACTTAATTTGGCTCTGCAAGTATGAATTTTAAGATTAGAAGGAGGCTTATGGTATATATTTAATAACAATAACTTATATTATCTCAACTATGGCATATAACATCTACTGCAAGCATTGAACGAGTTCTATTACATGAAACAAGATCTGACAAAACAAGCCAAGCCATGTGTGATATCAAGTGTGTACATTTATTAAGGTCATGGTTAAGAATAGGATATTATTTTTTATTAAAACAACCATTCATCAATGTATTAGTTATTGGTTTAAGCGTTTTTAATTTATTAACTACATTTTTTAAAATTACACATGCCCAAATTTCCCCTTTAAAGAATAATATTACTAAAGGTCAAATAATTATTTGAAGGCTTAATTTTATAGGCTCTTAATATAGATGAAAACAGTAGTCATAAGCAAATTTGCAAAAGCAAAAATTGTAATAGAGCGAATATTTCTCAATCTTGCCCCACGTATATTGGTTACATTGTTTAATGAAGCCAAGTAAACCGGAAACGAGGAAATTTTCATGTTGCTGCTGCTCTCATCTGTACAAAATGTTCAAACTAAGTTAGTACAAAAATACAGTACAGAGTTTTATTGACAACATTATCATCTCATTTCCACCTCATACATGTAAGCAAACGAAAGTTTTACATATTCCACTTGAGATGGGGTCGTTCATAATTGAAGTGTGCTAAATATTCCATCTGTACTTTTTTATGTTTTGTTTTTTTTAATTCCCGGCAATTTAATAATATTAAACATATACGACAGCTCCTTTCCAGCACACAGTTAAAACCACATTCCTGATATGTTCATGGTTAATATTATAGCATTGATGACCCCCTCCTAGCTATACTAGAAAGCACGACAGTTTCTCATAAAAACAGTATGCATGTGTGCAGCTGACTTGTTGCATGTTTGTGTTGTGAATACTTATAATAACAAGTAAACAAAAACATTGCAAAAGACTTGGGGAATGGAACAATACTGACCTGTTTCTGTCTTATTATTTTTATTGTATCATCAGGAATTAGTTAATGCAATACACCACACAAAATAATTGCGATTTTGTTAAGAACAGTTTTGGAAGGACTGAATTTAAATGGGTAACAATTTGTTTTTGAAGTATTTACAAATTGAAAAGTTTACCATTATATTTTTCAACATAAATATTACAGATTGACATTGGATCACTGATTTTAATGGCCGAGAGCCCGGAGAGCTCACATTTAAAACCACAACATCAGCTGCTTACGGAATTGTGTTTGCCCTGTCACAATTTACCATATTTATATGCAGTACTCGCAAGTTGATTAATTTTTGCATGCAAAAAAATTACGTTGCTTGCTATGTTAAATCAGTATTTTAATTGAAGACTCATGCAACGCTCATTGACTTACATTTAGAGAGATATTAACTTTAAATTACAGTGAAATCTGCATAAAATTTATGTGACCAAGTTATCCCAAAGAAGCACAATCGATAACAACGTTAGGATTGGCTCTAGTATCCACAGTTAGCATAGGAAACCCATGTGTTTCCAATGGACCATTTACTGGCTCCATTTCGTTTCCATAGCCTTACCAATAGCTCTGTGCTAAGAATTATGCATGTTTTAAAATTTTACGGCAAAGTAAACTGTTTGTCTGTCGGTCCGATTTTTTCTGAATTGTCTGAATGCATATTTTATTGACATCTCCTGAAATAATTACAAAATAAAATAATAACAAAAAGTTCAAATATGAAATGATAATCAATATCCGGATGCAAGAACGTAGTATGACATGCTAATCAAATCATCATAAACTTTTCCCATAGGCGGAAGCTTCATTTTACTCATTGCAGCTTTTATTGGCGTAACCACATCTGAAGGGCCTTGGTGTATCTCATGTGGA
>JAQFZG010002922.1:0-14967 GCA_034695465.1 Entomobrya nicoleti | reverse complement strand
GCGTTTTGTGAAGAAAATCAATGCAACTTGGAAAAATATACTAACGGACGAATTTTCCCGATGGTCCCTTTTCTCTTTCGCTATCACATATCAAGGTTATAATTTTAGTCATTCCAGATATCATTTTTTTAAAGGGTAAATTGGAAACTGGAGTGGGGTTACTATCAGAAGAACAAGTAATAAGGAAAACTACTCAGGGATCCATACAGCCGTTCCTAACATCAGAAGCCCTATTGCAGGCTGATTTTAAATGTGATACAGAGTATAAAACTAATGACAGGGATGAAACTGACAAAGTGTCAAGAAACCTAAGCCCACCAACAGATACACTGGGAAAACTTCAACTGATCCATAAAATACCTGAGGTTCCGTCCAAGTCAATAAGAACTGTTATTGTTGGCAGCTCAGGTGATATATGTATATCTTTACTGTTTTATCTATAAAAAAAGTTTAAATGTAGAAAATTTTAATTAAATAGGTAAATAATTTTTTGGCAGGTTGTACAATCCGAAGTATTGTACTTGCTATTGAAAACGATCCCAACTCAAAATTATATTTGGATCCAAACTGGACTGATCTTGCGAGGAGACTTGATAATGATGCTTGTCTTGTTCGACAGCTTTCACGAGAAAAACTAATGGACCTTAAACGAATAATGGATATATTGGAGGAACTGTTGATTGATTGGAAGATGCGCAACTCTGATCAGGCTACACTGGATATACTGATTAGTCATTGCAAAAATGCAAATTTGCAGTCGGTTGTTGGTTTGCTTGAAAATTTGCTAATTGGTTCCCAGTAATCAAAATATTTAATTATTTACTAGTAATTTTTTGGACAAATATACATATATATGCTTAGGTTGCTTAGAAATATTCTTTATATTTTAATATGTAAAATGAAAAAAAAAACAATTCCTTAGAATAATATTTAGAAATATTGCTTTATTTATTATTTTACTTTTCCATGTCAGAAAAATGGCACAGGATTTCTAGTCATTACACTTCTTGTATCCTGAAGCACATCCCAATGCTCCTGCATCAACCCATCACAATCAATTGTAAATATATCCATCACAGCAAACTTTCTTCGCTGTAAATTGAACGAGCAATGAACCCACACTCGATCCTCTATGGCGTCCACCCGAGAAAACTGCACCGTTTGACTGGGTTATGGGGCAAGTTGACCCACAGTTAAAATCCGTACAAAATCCTGTCGTCCCCTTTCATTCGAGAATGGGTTATGATTCAGGTAGTCCTCTGCTAAGAATCTGTCCATTAAATCGGGTCGTTTTTCTCGCAAAGCGGTTTGGCAAAAATCCGTCACAAGTTGCTTATGTTTTTCAAGGTCGGCCTTTCTACACTGGCTTGTTCCAGATCCGGATGCAGAATAGCCTCGCATAGTCAGCAGAAGATAAGGCTAAAGGTATACCAGATGAGTGGCCAGGGGGTCCATACTGTTGACTTGGTAGCTCTGCCGTTGTTATGGAAAATATAAGGAGTAAACCTATAAATCTGAGGATAAACACGTTTTTTAATAAAAAAATCCATATTTTCGGCTGGGATTCGAATTCAAACAAAGTAGCCGGTAAGACTGTTTAGCTTGGTGGAAAACGCAAAAGTCAACAACTTTACTTGGTTCATAGTTTGTTTTTATATTTTATTTTTTAAATGCGGATCTTCAGAACTTCTTGACATATTAAAATATCCAATACAGACTTACAAACCTTTTTCTTAATGTAAAGCGATATGATCGAATAATTTATGTAAATGTCATTTTAATTGTATGTCAGCTAAAGTTTCATTATTGAAACTATAAAACAAAAAAAAACCAGATCGAAAATATTTTTTATTTGGTTGTCAATCATCAAATATATCATTTAGAAATAGCCATGCCTTCACTGAAGTGATCAGTTATATTATTTACAATAAGATTATCAAAATCCAGAACAACAACTTGGTTTTGATTTAAACATTGAAGGCACATAACCATTTATAAGAACAATAAGAGTGGTATAATCTGCTTCTTCAAGCAGCTCCCAAATTTCCCTTTTAGACAAGCTTACACTTTCGCCATTTTCAACTCGTGTAAAAACTCGCAGCTGAAAAGTTTCAGTTAAATCGTGCCAAGTTGAGTGATCCCACACATATGTCACAACATGATCCACTTCAAACTCTTCTTCGCTAAAATTTTCATTATCCCAACCAAAATTGATGATTTCTGGTGCAACCAATATAACTTTTCTATTAATGCCAACTATCAGCTCAATAGTTCCGATCAGGTTTATTCGACACCTCAAAACAAGAATAAAGTTGGGATCAGGCAATGAACTTGATATAAATTCCAAAAAATCTTTAAGAGTATCAAATATCTGGCAGTTGGCTCGTGTTTCCGCTATTTTCACGCATGTTATTTCGCAGCCCCTAAAGAAAAATATTAGGATACTTTTATGTTGGTCCGTAATAAATGCTTTTAGGTAAGCTGGCATGTCCTTAAAAACGTTGTTATCAACGTGTTTTTCCGAACTTGATGTGGTATCTTCTAATTTAGATTTTTGTGTATCAGACAGAATGCATGACTGGTCGGTGGTGTTTTTTGATGTCAAAAGTTGTGAAGCCCCTGTTTGTTTGGTTTCTTGCAATGCTTCCAGCAAAAGTTAAAAGCATTGGCCCTCGTCACGACAATGTCGTAAAATTTACTAGCTGCCTGATATTGTCCCAAGTTTTGATTCTGCGGATTGAAAAAAAACCATGTTGACTTATTTATTGATAGTGTATCTAATGAGAAAATAATCAACTTACGTCTGCATTAATAATGAGCACATCCTCTTTTGATAAAATTTCTTTGGAAGAGAGTACATTAAGAAAGAGCGCAGTACACATTGTGTTCATGATTAGCCTGTCCTTGTTTCTTGCTATGAGCTCTCGTTGCCAAGACTCCATTTTTTCACGATGGCTTCGTTTAATTAGAAAATATTTCAAGTTATTAGTTCCGAGCTGAAATATGTGGCGGGCTAAAAAAAACTGCGAAAGAAAAAAAATACATGTTATTATTATCCCAAGGTTTATTTCGAAATGGTACAAAAAGCAGTAAAGAATCAAATTTATCTTTGTACATATCCAATAAGGTCAGTTAAAGTGGTATTTTTGATATGATTTGATAACAAATCGAATAAAAATATGTACGAACATAGCATTGAATTGAATGGTTGTTTGTGTTTCTCGCTTTGACAATACGTATATGGACTAAAGTGCGCAACGCAACGCATTGTAAATATTTACCTTACTTTTTATCAGACGTCAACCTGAACCAGTTTTTTTAAAATCCAAATGTAAACACTTGGTAAAAATATAATCAAAAGTATAATTTTAGATGTGAAACATTTTCATTTGGGTTAGCAATATGTACGTTAGGTACAATTTAGCTTCGAATTGAGTATCTTAAATAACAAATTAATGGGCATGACATACCATGAGACAATATCATCAGTCAAGAAATAAACTTGTACACATTTTTGGATACCGATATACATATAGTATAACATGTAACTCAACAGGATATTTAGTAGCGTTGATTATGCGTTCTTTATTTAACTTGCAGTTTTTTATATCTCATTGTCACTACTTGTAATATAAAATGGTCTATAAAGCAATCTTTTAAAGTCTAAACTCAATGATGAACTTGTTACTTTAAAATTAAGATTGTTCTTGGGTAAAACTTTTTCGATAATTTAAAATGTAGTCTTGTTGGTTAGATGTAGGCACGAATACACAGTTTTTAAACAAGAGCATTATTTTTTTGCGTTTCATACTGCTTAAGTTAGTTATTTTATTTTCGATCGCAAATTGACAGCGGAGTTACTTAAAAATTACTGATGCTCTATGTGCTACTTACTATGAGGTAAGTTATAAGTTTACAATAGCATTTTGATTTTTACAAAACGAAAATATGGTAAAGTGTTATATACCATGACAATATCTAATACATCCTGACAGTCGAGAAAAAAATATCAAATTTCAATACACAGCTATTACAAAATGGTGCATAAGTTTTTTTTGCTCCTCAAGAACATACAAGCTTAAGAACTTACAATTAAACTAAATTTTTATAAATAACAAACTTGATACACGCTGCATACTCAACGTTTCTATATTTCAAGTTATTATACATAGCAGCTCAAAAGGTAAAATAGTTTTAACTGATTAGGTAAGTAGTTGTGATGTAAATTTGTATGACATAAACATTAAAAAATTCGCAAGTTTATTTATTTTAGAATGAAATAAAATAAAATTTAAGCAAATTTTTAGCATAGTTGCAATTTTTGTGTTGAATATTTAGTTATTTCGGAATTTTCGTTTTTAGCCGTCTTCTTCGTCTTCCTGCTCTTCATCCTCTACCTGTTCCTCCTCTACTTCCGGTTCTTCTTCCTGTTCCTCCTCCACTTCCGCTTCCGCTTCTTCTTCTTGTTCCTCCTCTACTTCCGGTTCTTCGCCCTGTTCCTCCTCTACTTCCTCTTCTTCTTCCTTTTCGTTTAAAGCCAAAAGTTTAAAATATTTTCGATATTTTTCCATTCTGACGTTCTTCCCCACCATTTCCCAATCAATCATGTACAGTTTTTCTTTACGATAAAAGTACTCATTTGCTTGCAGGAAGGGACGTTGAATATCCCATTTCAGATGTTCCTTTGTTTTTGGGCTTCGGTGAGTTGGGTGATAAACATTGATAACTTTATGTTTTTCCTACGAAATTCAACAAGAGTTTTTTCATCAAAAAGAAAATCATAATAGAACAATACGAAATTTTAGGCATACGTCAAAACGTCAAATTAAAGTCTAAAATAAAATATCTCACGTGAAGTGCTACGTTTGGATTAGATGTTAAATGCGTTTTGCTCACCTGATCAATTAGGTTTGAGAAATTCTCACTAGCATCTCCACATGCTAATATGAACACCAAACAGTCGCACTCAGAACTCAACTGCTTCACAAGAAATCTCGTAAAATATAACCACAAATCCTTTAAATGATGTCCATATGATAGATATGTGTTGAACAACAGTACACCTTAAGCAAAACGTATTTTTATAAATATTTAAATTTTACAAAAAAAAAATCTAAAAAAACTTAACTTAATCAGGTTTAACTTTTTCAATATTTTTTTTCGGACTCACCTTGTTCGATCCAGCCTTCCAGGTCAAAGATTTTTTTAGTGAAAGTACTTGTTGAAGGTTCCGGCTCACGGCCAGTTTGACCCATTTTATTCAGATCTTGAAAATCGTTGTTAAAAAAGTTTCGAACTAATTCGTGAGTAGCTGGACAATCGGATCCATGAAATGCGTAACCAGTTGATTGCAAATTATAAGGTGGATCTAGTCCTATTATGACGACTCTTGTGTCTTCAATGGGGAAACCATTCATAAATGCGAAAATGTTATCGAAATTGGGTCGGTCGCATTTGTCGCTTGGGCTCTTCTGAATTAAAGCATTGTACATCTGCAACGTTACAAATAATTATTTTACTATATTGTTTTTTTCAACTGAATGAGTCGTGGAGGCTACAAGTTATTTTTGCTATGTAAACTATGCCAATAAACAAAATTACGCTGTTGCTTAACTCTACCTTAACCAAAAACACCCAAAATTGATGTACCCCATCCCCGGTTTCTTGATTTAGATGAAATTTTTCGTACAACTCCTTAACTATTTCTTCATCATCCAACTATACACACAAATTTGACAGAAAAACTGTAACGACAAGGTTTACATTATTTTGAGATAAAAATGAAGTTTTATTTACCGATTTTCGTCTCGATGACGCCTTGAATTCAAACCCGGGTAATAGGTTTAGATAGGATTGCATACTTAAGCTGTACTTTCCGTCTGGTGGAAACAAATTGTAAAAAACTGTAGAAAATTTAGCCTTCCTGGCATCCTCATTGATAATTTCATCTACCTTTTCCGGTTTTCTGGAAAACTTTTTGAATGTCGGGTGCATTTTTGCAGTTGATGTTTTTTAAATCACACTTTAAATTGTCGATGGTAAAAAAAAATCACAACTTCTTTCAAAAATCAAGTTTAGTTAATGAATGCAAAAATTAGTAACAAAAAGTTTACCTTCTTGACAGACGCTTTCTCAAGTTCTAACAAGTCTTTATATATCAATGCATTCCAGTTTTTATCAGAAATCACCCAAAAATTGATCTGCCCATCTGACACGAGAAAAGCATTAACCTTCCTTGACATCTGTGCAAACAAAATGAAAAATGACATGTAACATTTCCTCAAAACTTTTATTTCACAGCAAGTAAATATAATATAACGCCTAGTTTCTCGTTAAGAGCTGCATAAAAAATAATCGAACACGGAAATTTTTTTTTTTTCGGCTAAAGACAAATGTTTGTTTAAGAGAAATAATCAGTCTAGTACCTCGAGTCCATTTAGACACGCCACGTGTTTACACAGATACGTAAAAATATAGCAAACTTGATTAGTTTTAACAGTTAGTTTGAAAAAATAAACGTTTTCTCCATATTTTTAGAGTAAAAATGCATATCTGTTTAGTCAATTACTGGGATTTTTTTATTTGATAAGATATGCTTACTTGTTTCCCTAAGTCAAAGTTTAAAAAAAATTGGAATTAAATTTATAAAATGGTACCTTAACATGATCAAATCATTAATCCGTTCTTTGCAATTATTTATGGTTAGAAAAATCAATTCTGTCATTTTTCGCTAAAAAAATTTAAATTAAAACCTATCATGTAATTTTTTTATGTGTCTAAATGGACACGTGGTACTGGACTCATAGTGATTATTTATTATCATTATAAATACGAACTATTAGGACTGTATAGCGAAGTAGATCAAAGTTCACATGTAACCAATGTCATGCGAAATTTATTTTATCTTTCTATTTTTGGATTTCTCGAGAAAAAGTGCAGCCACGTCTCAGAACTGCAATAAAGGCTTTATGACTTATGACGTTCTTGCAATTGAGGATATGAACTTTGGTTTTTTTTACTATCTTATTTAAGATTAGCTTGCATGTTTTATACACTACGTTTTTTCATCACGTGCACAACGAATGAATTATAAAAAGCTGCATCATAACTGCAAAAAATATATTTAGTTGCTTCCTTTGTACGATGATAAACGAATTATGCAGTTGTCCAAACAACTTATATTTTTTCATCAAATGAGTGTGTTTATTTTATGGATGGCTAAATTGAATAAGCTCAAAAGTTCAAGTAAGAAACACAAATATATTTAATTAAACAACAACTGTGAAGGAAACCAGCTTGTCAATTTTTGGAATATGCGGTTAAAAAAATCGATTTGTCAAAATTTAATGTGCTGACTAAAAAATAAATTTTAAGTACAACAGATAACCAATTTTATAAGCTTAACAGTTTAATATTAACTGATAAATAAAATTAAAGGAAAAATTCAGGTCAAATAAATTCACCAAAGTAGCAAAATAAATAAATAAATAAATCTTCAATGCTGTAACTAAATTTGCATGGGAACAAAGTCATAACAACTTAAATAATTTATTCGACTAATTTAATTTTTAAAAAAATTTGGGGATTAAAAATAATTCAACACTTTTTGTTACAAAACTCGTCTAAAAAATCAATTGCAGTAAAACTGAATAACATTTATGTTCATTGATTATAAGAACTATAATTTATTGTATTTTTTATATCAGAAAAATGGCACAGGATTCCTTGTCATTACACTTGTCGTATCCTGAAGCACATCCCAATGCTCCTGCATCAACCCATCACAATTAATTGTAAATATATCCATCACAGCAAACTTCCTTCCCTGGATATTAAACGAGCAATGAACCCAAACTCGATCCTCTATAGCGTCCACACGATAAAACTGAACTGTTTGACTAGGCTCTGGGGTAAGTTGACCCACAGTTAAAATCCGCACAAAATCCTGTCGTCCCCTTTCATTCGAGAATGGGTTGTGATTGAGGTAGTCCTCTGCCAAAAATCTGTCCATTAAATCAGGTCGTTTATCTCGCAAAGCGGTTTGGTAAAAATCCATAATTAGCTGTTTATTTCTTTCATGGTTGGTATTTCTACATTGGCTTGTTCCAGAACCGGATCCCGAATAGCCCCCAGAGTCAGCAGAGGATAAGCCCAATGGTATACCAGGTGAGTGGCCAGGTGGTCCATACTGTTGACTTGGTGGTTCTGCCGTTGTTATGGCAAAGATAAGGAGTAAACCTATAAATCTGAGAGGAAACACGAAACTTTTTAGATACAAATCCATATTTTTGGATGTGATTTAAAATTCAAGCAAAGTAGCTCATGTGTCTATCTAGCTTGGTGGATAACGGGATATTGAACAAAGTAAATTGATTTACGGTTCGTTTTTATATTTTATTTTTTAAATGGGAACCTTTAGAATTTACTGATCTTTTTGTTCCGTATTTACATAAATGGATAATAAAGCAATATTTTTAGTTTTGATAACCACAAAACAAATAGGTATATAAAAAGTGAGTGGGAAATCATCAGACGGTAAAAATGTTCAAGTGCACTTTGTCAAAAAGGCTTTTGACCTTGTCTGAATTCTTCACAATCTATTAAGATATCAATGTATAGTCTTTTATAATTTTATGCAAAGTCATCATCTTCATTTATATCACAATTTAAAATGAGCATATAACTTTGATGGGACTATTCACCAAAAAAATGAAACAAGTAAAAAGATGAACTTGTTGAGAAAAAACGATGCGGTTTAGGAGACCAAAGAGACCACAAAGCTATGTAAGTATGAACATTGACAAAGGAGCAAAAGGAAGACGTGCTGGGATGATGAGATGATGAGTTGACATTTTTTTAAAGAAGAAAAATAAAACAAATTTAAATAAACACAAAAAAAACTTTTTAAAAGGATAAGTGTAAATGAATAAACTGAAATGATATAATTAGGACAAGGCTTAAATCACTTGTTTCACACCTTGTCACATTTTTTATATCAACCAAATAATATCTGTAAAATATTATTATTTTTTATCTCTTTCAGATGGATATTTATAAATGGATGATATCATTCTGTGAAATAATAAAAGCATTTAGTATAAAAAATACGACAAGTAATTTAAATAGCGATTTAATAGTATTTATTGACTTCGTATATTATGTCTGTCTGTCTGTTGGTCTGTCAAGTGTGAGCGCTCTAATTCTAAAATGTTTTGACTTATTGACCTAAAATTTAGTACGTTGTCTTCAAGATCAGATCCCTGGGGGATCAACGGTCAAGGCTAAAGAGGAATAAAGTGAGATAATGTAAAAAAAAACTTAAAACCAGTACAAAAATTAATGAAAGCACTGCTTCTTATAATGCTTACAACGCACTGGTTAATAAATTGTATTGCATTAAATTATATGTATATTTATCATTATAGTTAGTAATACACAAAAAACCTAATTAAAACATCTTATCATGCACCATCACCAAAATATGGGTTATCATGTCCTTATCATCACTACAAAAACAAGATAAGCCTTCATAAAAAAATATTATCTACGTCCTCAACAATTCAACACACATCACACATATTTACTATTCCAGCCGCCACTCAACCCATTAATTAAAATACTAATTATAACCACAATTAAATATAAAATCCAAATTTAGGTGAATATTTTTCAGTTTATTTTCACCATGGCTTATCTGAAGCTACTACCCATTAGCATCCTCCTCGCTACCACCACCCCCTTCACCTTATCCCAAGACCCCCTCATCTTCACCAATCCCATTTTAGACCGCAACTCCGCCGATCCCTCCGTCACCCTCATTGGCTCCTCCTACTACCTCACCTTATCCGAATCCTCGGAAACCGAACTAACCATTTATAAAAGCCCAATACTCACCTCCTTCCGTTCCGCCCCCAGTTATGTCGCCTACCGCACCCCATCCGGCTACAGTGATCTCTGGGCTTCAGAAATGCACTTGGTTCAAGGCTCCCTCTACCTCCACTTTACCATGAGAACCACCGACGTTGAATGGCGTATGTACTCCATGAAGGCCCTTGATCCTACCGACCCCTTTGCCGGATGGGAACCTCCACAGCGAATGCTCCCTGACTGGGATCACGTCGCCATAGACGGCACCATAATGAACCATGGAGATAAATTATATTATGTGTGGAGTTCTGGGAGAAGTGGGCGGGGCTCACTGTACATTGCTGAGATGGACAGCCCCACTTCCACAGTAAGGCCATATGTTATGATTAAGCATCCCACGGAGGACTGGGAATGCGATGACATCTGTACCAGTGAGGGTCCTTATGTGATTTCTAATAGGAATGTAAGTTATCTTGTATTTTCGGCGAGTATGACTTGGAATCCTAATTATTGTTTGAGTCAAATGAGTGTACCGTGGGGGGTGGATCCATTGGATCCGAATAATTGGAGGCATTCGGGGGGTCCGGTTTTTGAGAGGAATGATGAGGAAAGTGTGTATACGACGGGACATGCTTCATTTACAAGTTCACCAGGTGAGAATTATTTTTAATGATTAGTTTAACTATGAACTAGTTAATTTTTTTAATGAGTTGTTCATTTTTTTAAAGATGGAACGGAAACTTGGATGGTTTACCATGCGACGGTGAGCCCGACACAGATAAATGGGTACAGGAATGCGAGAATTGAGAAAATTGAGTGGGATGAGGTGACTGGGGAGCCGGTGTTCCCAAAGGCGCATGGCTATAATCATACTCAGCCAGTGCCGAGTGGGCAGACTTCGTTGACACCTTAATTAAATAAAATAAAATATTTAATTGATTAGTTAAAAATGTTAACAATTTCCAAAACAAATTGGTGAAAAAACACAAAAAAAAACACGTAAAGATATTTGTGATTGGATTATTAATCAGTTGGATTAATTAAATAATTTAATTGCAATTAAAATTAAACCACTGAAAAAAATCAAATAGGACTTTTTCGCTGATTATTACACCAGACCACAGTGCTGTGAAAATTGTGCTATTTCTTTCCCTATTATTTCGGCATTTACTTAATTAAAACACTAATTAAAAATACTAAAAGTTAATTAACTACCTTTCCTATAGTCTAGGCATGTTAATTAGTTAATTTACTATTTAATTATGAAAGAAAAAAGTGCAAAAGATAAAGTGACCCCGACGTGATTTGAACACGCAGCCTTCTGATCTGGAGTCAGACGCGCTACCGTTGCGCCACGGAGTCCTGATTGAATAACCACGCTTGCAAAACATCATACAGTCCAGGTGCTTTCAAAAACCACAAATCACTCACTCTTTTAAAATTTCAATCCTCTCATCTCTACTTTACTCACATTTTACCCATTCCAATCCAAATCAATCAATCACTTTGAAAAAAACAATTACTCAACCTAATTAACAATCTACTCTCTTCTCCACAAACATTATCATTAAATCATCAAAATGGGTTATCATGTCACACCACCAAAAAATCAAGATAAGCTTCAAAAAAATATTCCACGTCCACACCACAGCCATGCACACTACCACACTTTAAATCCACCATCCAATCCAATCAACCCAACAATTAACTTAATTATAATTAAAATCCCATTTAAAAATTAAATCACTATAATTTTTATCCAAAAAATTAAAACAATGGCTTATCTTAAGCTATTACCCTATTTACTCCTACTTATCTTCTCCTCCACCTTATCCCAAGACCCCCTCCTCTTCACCAATCCCATTTTAGACCGCAACTCCGCCGATCCCTGCATCCTCCACCTGGACTCCACCTACTACCTCACCTTGTCCGAAAACTCCGAGTCCGAACTCACCATCTTCAAAAGCCCCATCCTCACCTCCTTCGAAAACGCTTCAAGTTATGTCGCCTTCCGAACTCCACCCGGCTACTCCGATCTCTGGGCCCCCGAAATGCACTTGGTTCAAGGCTCCCTCTACCTCCACTTTACCATGAGGACCACCGATGTCGAATGGCGCATGTACGTCATGAAAGCACTCAACTCCTCCGACCCCTTCGGCGGATGGGAGCCTCCAGTACGCATGATACCCGATTGGGACCACGTCGCCATTGATGGGACCGTCCTTCAACATGGCGACAAATTATATTATATCTGGAGTTCGGGAAGAAGTGGGCGGGGTTCACTATACATTGCTGCTATGGATACCCCCACGAGTACAGTGAGGCCATATGTTATGATCAAGCATCCAAGTGAAGACTGGGAGTGTGATGATATCTGTACTAGTGAAGGCCCCTATGCTGTGACCCATGGGAATAGGAGTTTTCTAATATTTTCGGCGAGTATGACTTGGTTACCTAATTATTGTTTGGGGCAGATAAGCGCGGATTGGGGGACGGATCCGTTGGATCCTAATAATTGGAGGCAGAGGGAAGGGGGCTGTGTTTTTAGGAGAAATGATGAGGAAAGCGTGTATACGACGGGGCATGCTAGTTTTACGACGTCACCTGGTGAGCAAAAAATTAATTAATTTTAGTTAATTACCAATTACACATTTAACTAATTATTTTAATTTCGAAGATGGTACGGAAACTTGGATGGCTTACCATGCGACAGTGAGCCCTACAGAGACGATTGGGTATCGGACGGCAAGGCTGGAGAAAATTGAGTGGGATGAGGTGACTGGGGAGCCGGTGTTCCCGAAGGCTCATGGGTATAATCATCCTCAGCCGGTGCCTAGTGGGCAGACTTCGTTGACACCTTAATTAAAAATATTTAATTGGGGATTTAAAATTAAAATGAAGTGTGAAAAAATATAAATTGGAAATAAAAAATTGGATGAGTTGAGTGATTATTATTTTTTTGTACAAAAATTATTACCATTTTCAACTTAACTATTTGGTGTATTAAATAATAACTGGGGTGGATAATGATTTTAATTGTAATTAAATATTTAACCACTGAAAATAATTTTTAACTGGGTTTATTCACTGATTTCTACCACTTTGTTGAAATTTTTCTGCTATTTTTCACTTTTTCACTGATTTTTTGGTGTTTAATTAATTAAAACACTAATTAAAAATATTTAACATTAATTAATTACCTTTCCTATATTCTAGGCATGTCAATTAGTTAATTTACTAATTATTTGTGAAAGAAAAAAGTGCAAAAGATAAAGTGACCCCGACGTGATTTGAACACGCAGCCTTCTGATCTGGAGTCAGACGCGCTACCGTTGCGCCACGGAGTCCTAGTTGAAGAAGTTGGGAGGCATAAACTCAATACGGCTAAGCTGCCCAAGCAGAGTGAAACATGAAACAAGCTTGTTTGAAGCTGAAACTGAGTTTTTTTATTCGATTGACGTCATTCAACTCAACACACAAACAAGTCAAAGTAGAAAAACGCCAAGCCAGCCAGTGTGCCAGTCAAGTCGAAGTCAAGTCAGTAAAGCGGATAATGAATAGTAAATGCATTTTTTTTGTGAATGAAGTGCTTTTGCATTTTGCATTGCCAAAAATAAAGAGTGCTTTGACTTTGCTCGGTTTGCTGAGTTGAGCTGATGATGATGATGAGTTTGTTTGTGTTTCGGTGTTTCGTGCAGGCTTGCAATTAAAATGCTCAAAGCAACGAAGCCATAAAAATTGATGTCTGTCTATCGTGTAGTGTAAATGCCCTCATAAAAAATGCATTAATTTTTGACCTTGCGTTTTTTCGATTTTGCTGAATTGTGATTGGTTGATGGAAAATTATTGATTTGGATGAAGAGAATAAAAAAGAAAAAATGCAATGGATAAAATTTTCTCGCAGTTTTTTTTAAACATTTTTGATCAAACTAATTTACATTTTTGATTTTAGAAAATTAAATTGCAGGCAGCCAATCAGAATTCGTTTTGGCTTTTTTTTACAGAAGAAATGAAATGTATTATTTGAAATTGGAGAGAAATGCAAACACATTTTATTAAATTGATATTAAAATAAGTGTTTGAATTTACGGGCGGTAAAATTATTTTTAAATAAATTTATTTTAGTGACAATACGATGCAATGAACGTATCGACATTTTAAATTATGATTTTAATATAATTTGACAATAAGTAAACTTAATTGACTATTTTTTAATGGATTAAATTTTTGAGTGTAAATTTTATGCACTATAATCTAACAATTAGTTAAATAGTTTTCTAAGAATAATTTGAGGGCGAAGGGGAAATTTTTTTGCAGCGAGATGATTTTCCACAAGAAAATATATTTCAACAAGAATTTTATATTAACATCTGGGGTAACTGGAGACCAAGGAATTAGAGAAGATGGACACAAAAATTACTCTAAAATTACTAATAAATTTAATTATCCTAAGTTTAATTATAATTTGTTTCGGTTTATTAAATGGGGATATTTTGTTGGAAGTATTCCTTTAAAACCAGTTGTTATTTTGGAGAAAACTCATCCGGAGGCGGCGGCAGTTACAAAAGTTAAATTTCAATCAAATAAATTCCAAAAGGTAGAAAATATTAATTTTAATAATTAACTAATAATAATTTAGTAATTCCCTTCATTTAAAGAATGTATAAACTAATCGTAAAAAACTACAATTAACTAAATATTTTTTTTCTTAGGCTATCTGTCTAGCAGTTTATTTCACTGCTATTATATGGACCTGGATGAAGCTCACAAATTCTTATCCCGACGGAGGCTCCCTCTACTCCAAACCCAGCCGGATACTTGCCGTGGTCAGTGTCATCTTCCAGATGACCTACGTCGTCAGTTTCGCCTACGCATTTATTTTTCAGGGTACCCATCTTAAAAACTTTCTAAATTACCCTGGTCCCCATCATCGTCATCACCCTTATCCTCCTCCTCCCCACAATAATGATAAGCCCCTATTCCTCCGCTTCTTACCTTATCTGCTCCCCCTTCTCCCCTTTTTCTTCACCGCCTTATCAACTTATCTCCAATTTCCCGAATATCTTCACAGAATGCCCAACTGCCATAACACCACCACCA